>SKCR01000737.1:0-233684 GCA_019454045.1 Zanthoxylum bungeanum
CGGATGGATATATAACAATTTGTTCCTAGAACAAATCACTCCCTTTCCTCTCCCCGGCTAGCACTATTTCTACTTCTACCCAATTACATAATACAATAAGAGAAACCTCATTATATTGAGGGGAATTAGGTGAGAAGAGAATACAAAGAGATAATAAGAGAAAGGCTGGACATGCAGGTCCAATTAATAAATTCTGAATTTACAATATTTTCTAAAATTACCCTTCCCTTCTAATATCCATCCGATAACACTATTCATTCACACAATCCACATTCATTCATTCAAGGCATGTTATACAACCAATCTAATCCAATTAATTAGTCTTAATTAGGTGACAATCCAATGTTCAATCAATGGTTTGCTTTTGCGCGAGTCCAACTCGTTTTGAGAATAAGTACTTGTAGTACGAATTCATGAATTATATCGAACTACTCGTCAAATCCAATTTAAGTCGTATTCAATACTAATCCTTATATTTAATTCCAAATTAAATATTACACTTTTATTGTGTTTTTATGACTTAGATTCCAAATCTAATCCTATCGGGTCTCAAAGCCCAACTAACATCCAATGTGTCCGTTTAATTAAAGTCCGATGGGCTTTCAATTGATTTCATTAGGCTTGGGCCTTGGTCAATATGGGTCAAACCCAATTTCCAAGCCCAATAAGGAATCACCCTCATTTTCCATAAAATCAATATCAAGCCCATAAGGCCCAATTAAACATAAAAGCCCATTTATTACATTTGGACTTAATGGAGTGATTTAGGCCCAACTTTGGATCCAATCCAATTTACCCAAACCTACTTGGTCCAACCAAGCCCATTATGCCAAATATAATAGTCTTAAGCCCAATTCAAAATTAAGCCCAATTAATCAAATTTTAAAATTCCAAATTTTATAACTTAATCATTAAGTGTAATTTCATGATTAATTCTTTAAATCAATATTTCCAAAATTCAAATTAATCCATTAATCATATTTTTATCTTAAATACATGTCCAACATTATTTAATCAAAAAATCAAGTCCCTAATGTGCTCCCATGCATTCGGCCAAGGTGATGAAAAATTACCGATTTCGTTTTCAATCCAATCGAATCACAAATCGTCATTTTTATGTTCGTTTAAAGTCATCCAATGATCTTATATACAACAAATCATCAAGTCCATGGCCTAGGTAGTATTCGGCCAAGCCTCTCCAAGGGGGGAAAAATTAATCCAATTTCTTTTTCATGAAATTGATAATATATAACACAATGTAACATACATTTAAGCATACTTAATCAATCAAATCATCAAATCATGCTTCAATCAATTTTTCCCAAATATTACCCTAATATATTTTCATCCTCTTTAGGCTCTGATACCATTGTTGGAAATTCTAATCCATGTCCCAAGATCAAAAGAGCAAACAAATATATATAATGAATGAACAATATGAAGTATGGCGGAATCATACTCACAAAGATCGGAATGCGGATGCGTTGATGAAATGAAAACTTCTTCTTTGTGCAGTGAAGGATTCGGCCAAGGTGGAAAGTGGAGCTCCAAGCTTTGTTTGATCCTTCCAAGCTCAAGAATTAGTTTCCCATAACACCTTTGTATGATCCCTTGAAGGTGCTAGCCTTGTATGTGATTTAATGTTCCAACAAGCACAAAAATCTTCAAGCTTTTGCAACAAAAACCTGAAAATGGAGAGAGCTGTGAACTGTCACAGTTTCGGTCAAGAGGAGAAGAGAGTGAGTGATTATTTTAATTTCAAAAATCAATTTATATTTGTGTCAAAATAATTGTCAAACAATTACCAAACCTTTGGTAGGTTTATGACACAAAATCCATCACCATTCCTTGCCTTTGAGTGTGTTACACACTATCACCAAAACCCATCACACAAAAGTGTATCTAATGACAAGTGATGTGATGGTTAATGTGACATGTGGGCCCCACTTGATTCCGAATGCGAGTGGGCCCACAAACACTCCCGGGCTCGAGTTCGATAATTCCGAATTAGCGAACTTCCGTCGCGACGTTAATTAAATCAAATTTAATTAAATAATTGTGCCTAGCAAAATTACTATTCACGTCGCTAACGAATTAATTCCAAATTAAATCGTTTGCCCGAATTAAAATCTAATTTTAATTCCTCGTCGAAATCGAATTTCGTTTAATATATCGAATATATTATTTTAACGATTAATTCCAAATTAATCTTTCTCTCTCTTCAAATAGTACTTTATCCAAGATAAAGTCTCTCCGCAATTAATCCCAGATTAATTAAGTTCGAATCATACGTCATCGGTGAATCTTCGGGAAGCGACCCAAGAGATCTCTGGATATGTTGGCAGTAATACGGTCGTCGGACTATCCGATCACGTACGTACCAAGTACTACGTTTTTACCGATTTACAAGACAAGGTTAGCCTCTAGCAAAACGCCATGCCTACCCAATTCTCCAGAAATATTCTTACTGGAATATAAGATCTATAACAGGCGTAGTATACCGCAGTATCGTGTATATCGATCCAGTATCGGATGATCACATGTAAGGCCTGGGGCTGGAGATGTGTCTGCCCCTACGAAACATATATCGGACATCAAGCAACTAGTCTCTTTGAATCGGATAATCCTGACCTTGTCATATTATCCCGATGGTTGCAACCATTATAGAGTACTAGTTCTGTATCATGCGCAATCATCATCTCCATATGTCTGAAGTGATACTTCCGTCTTGACATCACATCCAATACACTACGATTCTCGATAAACCTAGAAGAGGTGTACACAGAACCTGTTAAAGCCCTGGACGACCAAAACTAAAGTCTACCGATTGTCGCAAGTACTAGCGATGCAAGTCTCAGGTTAAGACCATATGCACCTACCCTGAAGCGGACTCCCATAGACACAAGACATACTACCAATGGGATTCCGCGGGGTCTATCCAGAGCGAAGCTGTTTTCCGTACCATCGGTAAAACACAACCTCCTACCGCACTTGCATAAGTATCCTATACTTAAATATATGAGAAATATGCCGTTGTGCCCTCACAACACGCACAAGTGCAGTACTAGTCTATTCTGCATTATCGATGTCCAATCTCGATAATACTACGACTAGGGATATTTAATGATTAAACCTCTATCGATTGATATTGTCTCATATCATCTCAATCCGGAAATAATCATAGGGACTTTTACCATTTACATATCAATGAAAATAAATTACAAAACGGTAAAAGGCAATTTCACTACTACATAGTTAATTTTGTACAATAATACAATATCATTTACAAAATAGTGACGCTATGGGTCATAACTGTCTAACAAGCCTTGGTATTATTCTTTATTACTTAACTCCATGTCTCTAATTCATACTTCCATAGATTCTTTCATTTCTTATATGTTTCTTTTTCCCTATCTCTATCTACTTCTGGATGTTACTCCTGCTCCCCAAATCCTTATTTTTCATCCTTGCTTTAGGTTTCGGCTATGGCTCTCTATTTTACGCTTTATATTGTTGATTTGTTACTCCTAACTCTCTCTTTATCCTTACGGGTCTATCCCTGTATATTCTCATGGTTTCCTACTGACTTTGAACTGATCTACCTTTCAGGTTTCTAAGTGCATTCTTATCCGATCCCTTATGGTCACCTATGCCTATGCGATAGACTCTATTAGGATGTTTCCTTTATCTGCTCTCATTGAAGAATTCGAAAACTAGGTAATCTAAGATTTTATCTTAGAAGAATCTCTTGAGTAGGAATGGAATCTTAAGTCTGCTAGGCAACTCTAATACTTGTTGGGGCTTTCGTTACTCTCTTTTACTGCTATGGGTTCTAGTGTTTTGTTTACTACTCTGTTTCTATATCTTATATCTTTTCTTACTTCTCTTCTAACTTTATTTTTCTCTTCATAGTCCTTTAGGTGGATATCATTAGGCTTTTCTATTTCATTTTATCTCTATACATCTCCGTTTCTAACCGGTTCAAGCATTTATGTATCTTCTCTTCTAGCTTTTTCTTTTCTCCTTTGCTCTCTTTTCAACTTTCTTTGAGACTTATCAATCTGGCTCCCTAGCTTATTCGGAACTTCAGAGAATAGTCGATGATGACTACGGAATGATTTCTTAACTAGAGTGAGGAAAAAGAATTCAAATAGCTGGGAAATATTTACTAACCTATCTGTGAAGCTTTGAGGACGTACTCGAGGATCAGATACTGGAGAGGTAGTGCCTCATATACGGGTATCCCGGACATACTACGTATACAAGACCCCAGCACTATACCCACTGCAGTCACTGACTCCATAGACCATGCTTTGATACCATCTTTGTAACATCCCTGATCTGGAAGATGTTACCGGCATGGGATAGCTATGATAACCCCATAAGCCTCTGACTATCTGACTGTACTCTAACTATTCGAATGCAATGTCATACATGAAGACCATAACTCGACTGGACAATATAAATACTTTTACTTTAACAAAAACTGAATGTTCACAATATCATTTTCTTATAACTTTTTTTTTAAGGATTATCTATACAGACTAAATGACACTAACAATTGCATACGACTACTTTCACTTGAACTTGACTCTTATGCTTTGTGACTTAATGCTGGTGGACTCCATCCCCAGTGACAGCATCAATATCCATCCTCCCGAGCTCATCCTTCGAGAATCCTGCCAAACAAAAAGACTGGATGGGGGTTAGATCGTTATACGATCTAAGTGAGTAGACAAAAAACTGAAAACTAATATAAAAATCTTTTAGATTTAAAACCATATTTTCAAAACATCATTATATGAAAACTTATTGTCCAAGACTTCGTATTTCAGAAAACTGCCTTTAAAACTCTGGTTTCTGAAAACTGTTTACTAAAGTCTGATTTCTGAAAACTGTTTACTAAAAACTGATTTTCTGAAAACTAATTACTGGAAATCTGAAAATCTTATACTGAAAACTAAAAACTGCTATACATCCAGGACCACAACTCAACTGGATGTACTCTATGCCCAGGACCACAACTCAACTGGGCATCTCTGAGGCAGGTGGTGCCTACGTCCAGGATAACAACTCAACAGGTAACGTAGAGCTCTACACCCAGAACAACAGCTCAACTGGCAGTGTAGCCACCACTAGAACTGGGGGTGCGGATCAATGCTACCGCCCAAGCTGAAACTAGGATTTCGGGGATCTGTCAACCCTAGTCCTGCTCGAGGATCTGAGAGCGTCCCCTCAGTCCTCCACATGTGCACATGTCTCTGAATCCGTCAATTCCACTGTATCTTAAGTTACATACTGGGGTGAGGTTCTACCTCATGCCCCGAAATACATAAAAACTCATGTTTTAAAACTTTTCTGTGTAAAGCGCAACTAAAACATATCATAAAACGTAAATGTCATGTAAATAACAACAATAAAGAAGTCTAATGCCCTAAGGCATAAAAATAATTCTGATATCAAAATACGATATGAAAATCAAGTAAAAAGGAAAGTGTCCACTCACAGTATACGGCTGAGATGAGTCCCTTCAAGGGGTGGAAGGCCGTTGAGAATCTTGAGGCCGATCTATATATTTATGAATAAGAATAAATTCGTTAGCTACTACAATGAGAATATTCCCATAGATAAGAATAAATGTGCAATGCATGAATTATCACCCCTGCTGTGTTTCGAACACGTTATAGCACCCTATAGAGTTTTTACGAGGTTCGTTTCGCGGTTACGCAAATCATTTTACTCGTCTACAACTCCTACATCAAAAATAGAAAAGTCACTGACAGTGACCTGACTTTGAAAATTCGGCATAAATAGAGGGGATCAGTTCTGGAGCTGAATTTTTATAGAATACTCCTCTATGAGTCTACTTTATGCCATTTTTTACGGATCTCGATTTGGACTCTTAGAACTCAAGATATAAGGTACTTACCGCACCTTACGCAGCATAGAACTGGACCAGTTCGCCACTGCTCTTACTCCAACTTCTGAGTTTTTCTGCAATTTTATTTTAAGTCTAAAAATTCTGATTTTTGAGTATGTGATTTTCTTATGTGTCTAGTTTACTTAAAAATTAACGGTTCATAAAACGGACGCTCGAAACCCCTGTTACAGCCACTAGAATATGTACCATCTGGGTGGATCAATTTGCGGCAAAACGTCGCTATAACTTCAAAATTTTCACAAACAAACTTCTTTCACTCCAAACTCATTTCTTTCATTTTCCAACACCTAAATACATGCCATTAAGTGTTCTTTTTAACCTAAATAAATATTTTAAGTCATTGGGGTATTTCCACAAACTTTATAAGCAACTATCCCTTTTTCCTACATATCCTCTACCCTTTCTCTACAAGTATTACCCAATGCATATCACCAATTCTAACCACCACAAATAACTTCCAAATACATAAACTCAGCCCTTAATAAGAAAAATCCAGCCCCTCCCTTTCTCCTTCTAGGCCAAATATCACCCTCCAAAATAAAGAAAATTTTCTACAATCCAATTTCTCAACCATCATCACAAATTAATTCTTTAAACTTTATAAACTTAAAACTTACCACATAACTCATTTCTCTTAACTAATAAACACTAATATACATACATAATCATGCCTCTACAACATCCATACCATCAATTCATCAAAATCTCATATTTTAGAATTTGGGTCTTGGGTTTCTTACCTTTCTTTTCTTTGATTTCTTTATTTCCTAAGCCCCCCAATGGATGCCAAGCTCTTTTGCTTCTCCTTCTCTCCTCTTCTTTCTTCTTTTTTCTTCTCATTTTTCTCCTCCTCCTCCTTCTTCTCTTCTTTCCCTCTCTTTTCCTTTCTCTTGCTCACGGTTTCACTCTCTTTTTTGTTTCCAAAAACTTGTAATGAGTGAATAGTGAGTGTTTTATATAGTGGGGGATGCCTTAGATATTTTGAAAGTTGAAGAAATGTGTAGAAACTTGGAGAAAAATTGAGATTTTTGCATTTTGGTCCGAAATTACTATTCATCCAGATTTTTACTTGTATGTTTGACCTGGGTCTGCTCCGAATTTGGAAAAATGTTTAACGCAGAAGTTGTAGGTCTTGGTCTAATCTTTCCGACTTTATAAAATTCATAAAAATCAGAGATCGTATGAAAAAGTTATACCCCAAATACTATAAGTAGTACAAAATGGGCACATGGTACAAACTCTTCTCGGGACTTCGAGAAATTCACCGATCGTTCCCAAAGTCTTCCCATGATTGTATTTGAATCCCAACATGATTTATCTTACGTTCATTTGTCCCGTACGTAATAATATGGTCATAGGTAGTAGTACAAACTATCGGTCGTTATATTTTCTGAAAAAGTGTTTACTGAAAATTTAATCACTGTGAACTGCTCTGTGTCTGAAAAACCTTGACGTATGAGGGCGTTACGTTTCGTCATCCCCCCATACGCCTAACTGTAGCCAGCAGTGCAAATCCATGACTATGGGGCGTTACGTATCGTCATCCCCTAAAGCATGCCACTAATGTCTCTGAAACTGGTGGTCTTGGGGCATTACGTATCGCTGTCCCCCAAGCCACAAAACTAGAACTGGGGGTGTGGATCTATGCTACCACCCAAGCTCTGAAACTAGGGTCTATGGGCGTTACGTATCGCCGTCCCCTAGCCCTGCTCTAGGATCTGAGGGCGTTACGTATCACCGTCCCCTCAGTCCTCTATATGTGCACATGTCCTCTGTCCGTCAATTCCATACTGTCTCAAGTTACATACTGTGGTGAGTTTTTCCCTCATGCCTCGAAAAACATAAAACATGTACTGAAAAATATTTCTTTCTCAAATGTAACTTAAATTATTTCTCAAATATGTTGAGTAAAATATAACTGATAATGAAATGGCTAAGGCCCTAAAGCAGAAAAGTAAGTCTGAATTCAAAACTAAATAAAACGAGTTGAGAAAATAGGCCAATCACTGTCTTTAGAATCTGGCTGGTACTGGATCCTAACCGAAGAAATTTGCGATTCCTGTAGATAATCTAGGGCCGAAAACTTAATTAGAATGCAAGTTGTAATAATGAATTTCGGAAATTAGCTAAGCTAAATGATGTATCATCATAGCTTGTTTATAAGGTTTATTGTGCTTATGTCTCGATGTAGGATATACATATGAACTGATACGAGACCCATAAGGTGGCCTCAAGCATGCTAGAAAAGAACAAGGGTGGCTTAAAACTGATTCAGGGCACATTTTGAACTCGCATCGCGACGCGCATGAACCAGAAACGTAAAAGATCTCTGTACTTTTCCTATCTTATCTTTATTTTTGCTTTTTCTAAAGTTATTATTTCCTCTCTCTGGGTGCCACTACACTCTCTTTACTATTTCTCCTTAAGAAACTCACTCTGCAGCTTAGGTTTCTTTCTTATCTTAGTTCCTTGAACCCCTTACACCTTTACTTTCCTGAAAATTCTATCAATCTCGATTATTTAAGACATCTTTTACTAAATCTCCAATTCAGGTATTACTTCTTACTTAGTCTTTTCTTTCTCATCTTAGTTCCTTGAATTCATTATATCTTTATTTCCCTGAAAACTCCATCATCTTTGATTACTTAAGGCATCTCTTATTAGTTTTTGGGTTTAGGTACTATTCTTTATCTAATTTCTCCTTCTCATTACCATGGGTCTCTTTATAAATTACTCACTTTAATCCTAAGAGTTATTCTCCTTAATTTCTTCGTATTTCTAAGTCTTTACCTTTTTAAAGGCTCCTTAATTCATCAGTGGCTTCCAAACTTAACTTAACTAACTGTGGCATCATACTATTCTATCTCATGCTTTTTATCTTTATTATATCAGACTTATCGATTTGGTTGTCTAACTATGTAACATCCCAGATTATTTTAAAATATTGGCGTAAATTTTATTTTCGCGTGTGAGGTTGTGACCGAACGCGAGGATTATTTTATGGAAAAATGGAATTTTTATTTTGAAATAGTAATGAGTCATTATTAAATCAAAACTAGAGGGGTTGATTTGAAAATTTAAGGAATTAGTATTAATGGGTCTAGATATTTCTATACCTATATATATATATATATATATATATATTATATATATATATATATTAAATACACAAGTCTAGATTTTTCTATATATGTATATATTAAATAAACACACGTGCTTCTTGTGATACACACCCACACATTTTGCAAATACACACAACACATTACACAGAGTTGAAACTAGAAAGAAATAAGGAAAAATATAGAAGAATCGAGACAGAAGAGAGAAAAATAGAGAGGAAGCCGAGAGAAAATAGAACAGAAGAGATGAAGCAGACCGAGAGAGTGAGAGGGGGAAACCGAGAGTAAGAGCAGAACCAGTACGTGAAGAAGGCAGAAGAGAAAGAAAGAAGAATCGAGGGAGAGAGATAGGCCGAAAGGGAAAGGAGAGACCGAGAAAAGTAACTACACTATGTCTTCCTTGGGTTCGATTTATTTTGTCAATTGGATTTGGATTGAAATTTAAAGTTGATAATAACCCTAGATTTTGGGGATTTATGGTGTTAGGGCATAAGTCTACTAATTGGTTAATAATAATAATAATAAATAAAGAGTGAAATTTGTATGTATTTGGGAGATAAAAATCTGAAATTTAGATTGAGATTGTGATGGGAGTGTGGTGGCAGTGGTGAATTGAAGCAATGATAGTGGTGACAGTAAAGGTAATAGAAATAGGTTTAATTTTACTTAAAATTGAATATGATAGAAATAGGTAGTAGATATATTTTAAGGTTAATGCATTTGATAGTTTTAAAATTTTAAGCTTGGTGTATTAAGGCATATGGCCGAACATAGAGTCATATGAAACTTGGATTTTGTTAGCTTTGATGATAATACGAACTATCTGTAGTGTGTATAAGGTATTGATTTGATGTAGGTTGTTAGATTTAACATGTTACTATTAGGATTATGTTTTACGTTGTAGATAATATTTAGATAGCGAAGTTATGAAGTGTGAATATAACATGAATAAGACCTAAAATAACAATGACGTTAAGATCCAATTCAAGTAATAATATGAGTAAATTTATAGTTTTAGAGTAGCTAAGTATATGGGATGCATAACCCGGTAATGCTTATAGTTTATGAACGTGAACCAGAGTATGCAAGTTGTGAATTCGATAATGGTATTGACTATGTGTGTATAGAATCAAAATGATACTGGGTAAAAATTGTGGAACTAGCAACATTTAAAGCCGTTAACTAATATAACAAAGAAGAATGAACAATGTTACGATATGGTATTATGGTTGAAATGTTAGTATGTATTAATTTGAGCATGTATGATGATTGCTTGTAAAAAATAGGATACACATGTCCTTAACTTATAAGTATGTATGGATACTTGAAAATGTGAGTGTATGCATATATGCGTGAATGAGGATGCCTGATAAAGTAAGCTACGAAACTGTGTAACATAAGAAGAAGCGTGAATGAATTATGTAGAAATGGATATGAGAGAGAATGAATACGATAACATAGATAAGAATGTTTATGGAAAGCATGATATGATTGTATATAATGTGACAGCAATGAAGTATAAGCATTATGATATATATATATAAGTATATAAGGCTTAGAATTTATATATCATTAAATTGTAGGAATGCATGAATAGATGCATGAGCACATAGGACAATATGAAATAAGCATGTAACAAAGCATGGCTAGGGTGAGTAAAAACATAGAAAAGAACATGCATATATACATGTGTTATGATTTTCAGAAATTAAGTTTAAGATAAGAAAGACTCTGAAATTCAAAGTATTTTAAAAAAGAAAAGTTTCATATGCTTTTGACAGAAATGTTTCAGAAATGTTTCTTACAGTTTTGAGATTTAAGCATGAGTTTTATATTTTCAGGGCATGAGGGAAAAACTCACCCCAGTATGTAATTGAGATTCAATTGGAATTGACGGATACTATGGAATTGACGGATTCAGAGACATGTGCACATGTTGAGGATTGAGGGGACGCTCTCAGATCCTCGAGCAGGACTAGGGACTACAGAGTCCCGAAATCCTGATTTCAGAACTTGGTGGCTACACTGCCAGTTGAGTTATGGTCCTGGGTGCAGAGAGACGTCCAGTGAGTTATGGTCCTGGATGTAGAGCAGTTTTTCAGTTTTCAGATTTTCAGTACACAGTTTTCAGATTTTCAGTGTCGAAACCAGATGATAGTACACGGTTTTCAGAAACAGAGTTTAAAAACAGCTTTTCAGATTTCAGTTTTTAGTTACAGTTTTCAGAGAAAGCTCTTTAGAAAAGAAAGTTTTCAGAAACATCGGTTTTATAAAAGATTTAGATTTTTTTAAAACAGAAATCAGTTTTCGAGTAATGTTTTTAACAAATAGTTCTTCAGAAAAGGATTTTAGAAAACAGTTTTCCAGTAAAGGTTTGCAAGAAGTATCTTCTAAATTGTATTACATGTTAAAGTTGAAAATAGTGCACAAGTTATGCATATAAATCATACATTCTAGTTATCATTTGGAAGCATATAGTTGGCATTAATACATGATGACATGTTTGCATCAGAATGCATATATGGTTAACTTTGTGGGTAGCAATGTTCATATAGAAGTAACATTTTGTAAAGTACGAATGCATAGTAGCATGATCTTATTTAATGTATATGTATCATTGATAATTGTATGAGTTGTATGTTTACTTAGAAAGAACATATTTTTAGAATACTAGAACATGATGAAATGATAACATATGCATGTATACTTGGTTAGTAATAGTGGATTAAATGTTTGACAGGAATATTATTTTAGAATGACCGATTTGATGATATTTCAAGGTAATGAAAGAGAGAAAATTTTAATAAATACCTGAACCAGATTAGTATAGAGTATAGAAAGTAAGAGTTGAGTAATTAGAGTAGCGCAACGAAAACGTGAAGAGGCTTGATATATTAAATAGAAATAGAGAAACTTAATGTTATGTTAAAAATGACTAGGAAGTATATAGTAAAATAGAATTTTAAAGTTTGTATGTGTGGGGTCAGATAAAAAGATCAGTAACAAGTGATATGTTTGTAAATGGATAAGAGTGATATGGTTAATTCTTAACTTAGTAATTAAAAAATAAAGATTTACCCTTCATGTGATAAATGTTAAGATTTGGTAATAAGTAACTTATTTATTTAATGAATAAGAACCATAGAACTAATTCAGACTTTATAGATATTTAAATGACCTTCTAAGTAACCAGGTTAATACGGAAACAGAATTAAGTTTTGGGCATTTGACGCTCAAGGAATGAGCATAGTTACTTACTGAGTCTTATGACTCACACCACAACAGTGTTTGAGTTTTGCAGGTTGGTGACCTCATAGGTCAACCACAGACACCAAAGCTTGAGGAGACGGATAGCAGCGTTGCAGTTAGCCAGTCACCAGGTCTTGGGAGTATCAGAGTCAAGTTGTAATAAGTCTAGTTGCAGAAAATTGAAGTATATAAAGTATAGTTTGTAAAAGTTTTTGTTTCTACGTATTTCCGGCATGGTGCCAATTATATTTTGTCTTGAGTTGTTTATGTTAGTGATATATTATGTCTGGGCCTTATAAGTTGTATTGAGGTGCTGGACTTTGATCCAGGTTGCATGACTTTTAGTAAAGGTCATGCCGAATTTTCGGCAGAGGCAGAGGCTTATGGAGTCAGGATTAGCCTGTCTCCTGCCAGTAGCATCCTGGCTTAGGCGGGATGTTACAAGCTATCTCCCAATCTACCAAATCTGTAAATTACCCTTCGTCACTATTTCTTCTTTTTACTAGATTCTAAGTTGAGCATATTCCTTCCATAAGGATCTTCAAATACACACTTCTGCTTTACACTTAAGCTTGGTGACGCTTTGGTAGGTGTTTGCATATTTTCTAGAATTGAAGTTTCTGGAAGGGAAGGTCGTAATTGGTTCTGCGGGGACCTGGTTGTTGGACAATTATGACCCATAGCATCACTATTTGTACAGAACATGGTGTTGTTGTACAAATTAACTATGTGACAAAGGAAATTGTTCTTTTATCATTTGTAATTGGATTACCGGGATATATAAATGATAAAAGTCCATTTGATTAGTTCTGGATTAATAAGATATGAGACAGTATTAATCCATTAAGGTTTAATCATTAAAATATCCATAGTCGTAGTATTATCGAGATTGGATATCGATAATGCGGAATAGACTAGTATTGCACTTGTGCGTGTTATAGGAGCATAATATCATAGTTCTCATATATTTGGGTATTGGATACTCATGCAAGTGTACTAGGAGGTTGTGTTTACCGATGGTACGGAAACAGCTTCGCTCTGGATAGACCCCTCGGAATTCTATTGGTAGTGTGATTATGTGTCTACGGAAGTCCGAATCAGGGTAGGTGTATTTGGTCTTAACCTGAGACTTGCATCGCTAATGCTTGCGACAATCAATATACTTTCGTTTTGGTCGTCCGAGGCTTTAACAGGTTCTGCGACGCCTCTTCTGGGTATATTGAGAATCGTAGTGTATTGGGTGTGATGTCAAGATGGAAGTATCACTTCAGTCATATGAAGATGATGATCATGTAGGTTACGGAACTAGTACTCTTATGTACTGGAGTCATCGGGAAAATATGACTAGGTCATGTTTATCCGATAATAGAGACTAGTTACCAGAGATCCGATATGTGCTTCGTACGGGGCAGACACAATTCCAGCCCCAGGCCTAGCATGTGACATCCGATACTGGATCGTAATACGCAATACTACGTATACTACGTCTGACAAAGATTACATATTAGTTTACAGTGCTTTGTTAGAAGCCAACCATGTTTTGTAAATCGGTAAGAACGTGGTACTAGGTACGCACGTATTTGGATAGTCCGATAACCGTATTTACTGCCAACATATCCAGGGATCTCTTGGGTCGCCTCCCGAAGATTCACCGTTGAGATTTGACTCGAACAGAGAATTAATCTGGGATTAATTATGAAAGAGAAAATTAATATGGGATTAATTACGGCAATAATTATTCTGAGAATTAATTATTAGAGAAATAAATAATCTGAGATTAATTGCATCGATAATTTATCTAGGATTAATTCGTCGAGAAGAGAGAACGCGATTAAATTGGAATTAATCGATAAAGTAAACTTAACAGTGAAATTAAATTTTACTATTTAATTTATTTAATTGAGCTAAAAATAATATATTAGATATATTAATGAAATTAGATTTCAATGCGGAATGAAAATTGGATTTTAATTCAAGCGAACAGATTATTTTAGAATTAATTCGCAAGCGACTTCCATAATAATTTTGCTTGGCATTATTATTTAATTAAATTGGATTTAATTAAGTCGCAACGGAAAATTCATTTAATTCGGAATTAAACGAACCCGGGCCCGAGCGAAGTTGCGTGTTGGATTGTCCGACTTAAATTTGGAATTTAAAATGGGGCCCACTAACTTACATCAACAAGTCACTTGATTGATGGAAGTGGTTGGAAGCTTTTAAAACTTACTTGTCCAACACACTTTACATTTTGGAAAATATAAATGCAACTTTTGTTTTGTTTTTGGTAATTGATTTTAGAAATCAAAAGTTGAAAACACTATTCTCTATTCCTCTCTCATGCTTGGCCGAACACTTCAAGCTTCCATGGTGGAAAATTTTTTCTTTCATTTGTTCCAAGCTAGCACTTAAAGGAGTGAATCAAGGTGATAGGGAGACTCACCCGAGAGTTTGGAACTCGTCTTCAAGCTCCGAGCTACTACATCCAAAGGAATTTTTTGAAAGCCTATATCTGGTCAATGTGAGTATTCCGCAACTCCCTTTGATTTATTCACACACAAATCACTCTTAGAGGATCTTGGCATGTTCTAGGAAGACTAACAATGGTATCAGAGCGATCTAAGTGCGATTTGGAAATCTAGGGTTTTAAACTTTAATTTGGGTTTTTTGTGATTGGAGCATGAAATGCCTAAATTGATTGTTGGGTTATCTTTGTATAATGTTGAATTGGATTTGTGCATTGATGGAATTGAGAAAAATTGATTAGATCAAAAATCCATAATTCCTTGGACATGGCCGAAAGTTACCCTAGGTATATTCATGGTGATTTTTTGAAATTTAACAATTGGATATGTTAATTGCATGAAATGAATATTAATTGTTGGTTTGATTGGATTTAAATCGGAATTGAATATTATTTCATGATGATTGCCGTGAATAAAGCATGTTATTGGAAGATTGATTTTGCTTTAATTTGCGTTGGACATAAATTAAAATGTAAAGTATGATTAATTGAATTAATTAGCATTTTGAAAATATTAGATTAATTGATTAATTGTACTAATTACACTTGAATTGAATTAATTTGTAATTTGGAATAATGAATTAATTTAATTGTTTTTTTTGGACTTAATGGGCTTGGTTGGGCCAAGTTTTGTTTAGGATAATTGGTTGGATCCAATTGGGCCTAAAACCATTTCCATAAAGTACAAATATGATAATTGAGCCTTTAAAATTTTAATTGGGCCTAAATTGATTTTTGGCATAGGGTGATTCCTAATTGGGCTTTGGTTGCAAAAGTCCATGCCTTAATGAATTAATTGAAAGCCTATTGGACTTTAATTGAATAGTATTGGATAATAATTGGGCCTTTGAGACCCATAAAGATTGGATTTGGAATCCAAGTCTGAAAGACACTATTAAAAGTGTGATTATTTAATTTGGAATTAAATATGAATTATTATTGAATATAATTTAAATTGGATTTAAAATTATAGTTCGATATAATTCAAAAATATGTACTTTGAGTACTTATTCTTAAAACAAGTTTGACTTGCGCAAATCAAATCGTTGTTTGAACATTGGATGGTCATTGATCAATTAATTGGATTAGATTGATTGATAACATGCTATGTGTGAATACTTGGATGTGTGTTTGAATAATGTATATCAGATGGATATTAGAAGGGTGAGGGCAATTTTGGAAATTGTTGTAATAAATTTAGAATTTATTAAATTGGACCTGCGTGTCCAGCCTATTGCCTCTTTTCTCATTGTATTTCTCTTCTCACCTATTCCCCTCAATGTAAATGAAGTTTCTTTAGAAGTGTTATGTAATTGGGTAGAAGTAAGAATAGTGCTAGCGGGAGAGGAAATGAAGAGTTTTGTTATAGGAACAAATTTTTTTATATATCCATCTACATATCATTATTAATTTTATCGCGCCTTAGTATTCTTTTAGAATGCATGTTTAAGGGTGTATGATGAGACTTAATCAAAGATAATTAATTGGTTGCCAATTACGCAAAAAATCCTCAACAAATATTAAGCAATTTCCTTCCATTGAATGATTCTCTCTCAAGATCCAAGATTAGCATTGGTTTGTTGGCCAAAGTCAAGACATTTGTCCATCGCGGATGTGTTTGAATCATGAAGGCTTTGTTCTATATCGCATGTCTTGTCCAAGTTGTGATTTGTTGGCCAAAGTCAAGATCACTTCTTGTCCATCGACATCGATTACGAAGCTTTCCAAGTCAATGGGTCCCGCTTAATTGGAATCATTAAGCTTGTTGTGCCAAAGTCAATGCTTAGTTGATTCAGAGGAAAAAGTTAGGGAATATATTGGATATATTGGCATATATTGGATATATTGACATATATTGGATATATGTTTCAGATTTGGATGTCCACCTACTGGATCTAGGAATTGGATGAGATCCAATTGATCTTAGAAGATCTACCTAGTTAAGCATCATACAACTTGTTGGCCAAAGTCAAGGTTGTGTGTTATTTAACAGGATCCTAGCCCACTAGGAAACTAGGTTTCCCGAGTACTCCACAGAGGGTTAGAGGCTCGCCAAAAATAGTGGGAGGCAAATATTGAATTTACAATTTCATTTAGATACTTGCCAATACGCGATCATTTCAATTTTTCGTCATTATTTAAATAAATTATTAGTTGGACTAATATTTAATTGTTGTTTTAAATTAAACAGTTGGACTGTATTCAAACTACTTCATTTATAGTTGATTATATAATTGGATTATAGTAATCAATATATTTGAATTTAACCGATCAATTGTAGTTGATTATATAGTTAGACTATAGTAATCATTATATTTAATTGTACTCAAAATCGTTGATTACATAGTTGGACTATTGGAATCAAGATAACTGAAAGATTAGCGCTTAAAACATAATCCAAGGTGAAAATGTATATAAGCGGCTTCAATTTTCAGATTGGGAATAGATCCTCAGGATAGTCCCGAGAACTAAGAGGTTACTCTATTGATAGAGAAACCTCTTGGGCCTGAGCCTGGAGTTGAGCAAATAGTAGAGCATGAGCTTTGGAAAACTCATGGTGATGATAACTTTAGTGCTCAATCCTTTATGCTTGATGCAATGACACTTTAATTTTGTCGTCAAAACTAAGGATTAGATCCTTATATTATGATGTTGAAATTAAATGATCTTCATAGATCTATTCTTAGATCTTAGAAGTATAAATTGCAAAAGAAGCTCTTTCGCTCGCGTATGTCAGAGGGTACATCTGTCGAACACTAGGTGTCGCAGATGATTACTGACATCGAACAGCTTAGGTTAGCTGGGCAAAACCTACATGGCCGAGACTACCAAAGATTTGATCTTATAGTATCTACCCGAAAGCTAGGGCGGGTTCATTATGAACCAAGAGTAAACTCTTGGAGAGTTGATGGCTATGCTCAAGGAGGCAGATCCAGAGCTTCTAAAAGGGGCAAAGGCAAAATCGTCACACTCTTCTAGGAAGACAAAGGACATATCCCAAGATGTATGCCTGAACTGTGGCAAACGGGGTCACTGGAATCGTGACTGCCGTATGGACAAAGCAGACATGAAGGAAGTGAAGCCGGGGCAAGGCTTCAGCTTCAAGTATGTTTGTCATAAACATGTTCACTACTGGTTTCAATAATTGGATTTTTGATACTAGATGTGGTACATAAATATGTATTGATGTGCAGAATCTGCTGATGAGTAGGATACTGACTTCAGTTGAGATCGACCTGCGAGTCAGAAATGGGACGAGAGTCGCTGTTTTAACCGTGGAAACCTAAGTTTAGGAACTACCCTTTGGGCATGTACTTAAATTAGGAAACTATTATAATGTACCTAGTTTGACTAGAAACATTATCTCTATATCTAGTATAACTCATTGCGGGTATACCTTTATATTCTAGAACACTAAGTGTTTTATTTTATAAAGATGATATTGAGATAAGTACATTAGATGTGAATAACAGTATTTATATTTAGAATATAAATAAATCTCAAATATATGATATGACAAACAAATAGCTCAAACTGAAATAATCTGATGAGACTTATTTGAGGCATTGTTATCTGGGACACATTAACAAGACTCGTATATCCACACTTTCGAAGAGTGGGTACTAGGACATATTTGATTCTAATCAAATGATGTCTACGAATCTAGTTTATTAGGCAAAGTGCCTAAAACACATTTTACTTGGTAAAAGTGCAAGTGCCACCGATCTTTTAGCCCTCGTTCATAGTGATGTAAATGGGCCAATATCTAGCTAGGCTAGAGGTGGATTTGAATATTTCGTAACCTTTACGGATGTGGCATCGCGTTATGGTTATGTGTATCTTAAGAAACACAAGTCAGAAACTTTTAGAGTTTCGACTCGAAGTAGAAAGACAGAACGGCTAAAGTATTAAACCGTCACGGTCAGACCGTGGTGGAAAATACTTAAGCAATAAGTTTCTCGACTATTTGAGAGAGTATGGTATTCTTTCATAGTGGACTCCTCCCGGAACACCTCATCCTGACGGTGTGTCCGAACAGAGAAACCGAACTTTGTTGGACATAGTAAGGTTAATTATGAGTCGCTCTGAGCTACCATTTTCATTCTAGGGATACGCATTAAACAGTGCAATACTTGTTTTGAATGAGGTTCCATAAAAATCTGTTGGACAGACTTCATATTAGATATGAACAGGAAAGAAACTGGGTTTTCTCATTCCTGAAGATTTGGGAATGCTGGGCATATGTTTGGATGATACCAAACAAGAACCCAAATCGGATAAGTGCCTATTTGTGGGTTATCCTAGGGAAACCAAAGTATAGTACTTATACAACTCACAAGAGAACAATGTAATTGTTGTTCTCCATGCGGTTTTCCTAAGAGGAATACCTATATGCAGTGGTAAGTGCGAGGAAAGTAAAACTCTATGAAAATCGGAGTAATACTGTTCTAGGCACCGATTCCTTAACGGAACACGAACAGTTCATCAGGGATGAAACTGTACTAATAATCTTCGAATACACAAGAACCGCGTAGGTCGGAGAGAGTCAAAAAATAACCTGGGAGGTATGGGTTTCTGATCTCACCTCATGAAGATGTCAATCTTATTGAGGAATATGAACTGGCTACGTATGAGGAAATGATACAAGGTATCGACTCCCTATTATGGCAAAGTGCCATGATGTCCGAAATGGATTACATGTATACCAACCATGTTTAGACACTGGTTGTTGTACCGAAAGGCATTGTGCCTAATGGTACTATATGAGTCTTCAAGGAAGACATACATGGATGGCAACATACAAATGTACATAGCTAGGCTTGTACAAGAGGGTATCGTCATCAACATGATGTTGATTATGACGAAACCTTTTACTCGTTGCCATGATTAAATGCATTTGGATAATGCTTGCTAATGATGCATGTTTCATTTATGAAATATGGCAGCTAAACGTCAAAACCGATTTCCTTAAACAGAAACCTTTTGGAGGATGTTTACAACATCCTGACGGTTTTGTCGTACCAAAACATGCAAACAAGGTTTGCAAGATAATTCGATCCATTAATGGATTAAAGCAAGCATTGCGTTCTTGGAACCATCGTTTTGATGTAATCATAATGGTATATGATTTAATTCAAAACGAAAATGATTCTTGTGTATATAAGAAGGTTAGTGGGAGCGCACTGACAATGATTGTCCTATATAATGATGATATATCATTTCTTGGAAATGACATTCCCATAATACAATCGGTGAAAGCTTGGCTTTCTTGAAAATTCTCCGTAGAATACTTGGGAGAAGCAACCTTTATTCTAGGAATAAGGATCTACTGGGATAGATCTAAAAGTTATTGGCACTCTCCGAGAACTCGTCTATTGAAAAATATGTACACGACCTGGTGTCTCATATGCTTTGAGCATATGGAGTCAAAATCAGGCCAATCCAAGTGATAGTCGCTGGATTGATGTTAAGAACATCCTTAAGTATCTTAGAGGAACTAAAGATGCTTTCTTAAGCTATGGAGAAGGAGAACGTGAAGTGACTGGGTTCACTGCTGCAAGTTTCCAAACCGACAATAACGACCGTAGGTCGTAATAAGGGTACTATATAGTTTGAATAACGGAACTGTGAGCTTGAAATCTTCCAAGCAAGATACTGTTGCCGAATAAATAATAAAAAAAGCGGAACATTGCTGCAGCTGAGGCAGCAAAGGAAGCACTTTGGATATATATAATCCTAATTAGATTAGGTATAGTTCTGTTAGCGGCTGAGCTTGGCTACAACACAGGCTAAAGAATTAATGGTCTCATCAATGATCTAAATATGTACTTCAAATGGTTTCAACTGATTGTTAGATCATACATCGTGGCGATGTGATGATCGAATAAATCGCATCAGATGATAACCTTGCAAATCCACTGATGAAAGCAGTTTCTCAGCAGAAGTTTGAGCGACCCGTACATAGTTCAAGTGTAGGACACTTGAGTGATTGGCTATAGGCCAAGTGGGAGATTGTTGGACAATTATGACCCATATCATCACTATTTGTACAGAACATGGTGTTGTTGTACAAATTAACTATGTGACAAAAGACATTGCTCTTTTATCATTTGTAATTGGATTACCGGGATATATAAATGATAAAAGTCCATATGATTAGTTCCAGATTAATAAGATATGAGACAATATTAATCCATTAAGGTTTAATCATTAAAATATCCCTAGTCGTAGTATTATCGAGATTGGAAATCGATAATGCAGAATAGACTAGTATTGCACTTGTGCGTGTTATGGGAGCATAACGACATAGTTCTCATAGATTTGGGTATTGGATACTCATGCAAGTGTAATAGGAGGTTGTATTTACCGATGGTACGGAAACAGCTTCGCTCTGGATAGACCCATCAGAATTCCATTGGTAGTGTGACTATATGTCTATGGAAGTCCGAATCATGGTAGGTGTATTTGGTCTTAACCTGAGACTTGCATCGCTAATGCTTGCGACAATCAATATACTTTGGTTTTGGTCGTCCGGGGCTTTAATAGGTTCTGTGTACGCCTCTTCTGGATATATTGAGAATCGTAGTGTATTGGGTAAGATGTCAAGATGGAAGTATCACTTCAGTCAAATGAAGATGATGATCACGTAGGATACGGAACTAGTACTCTTATGTACTGCATGTAAGAATTCAATCAAGTCCCAAGGATCACAAACATGCATAAAAAATGAATGAATACATGTCAAAGGAGGTGCGGAATAACTCACATTGATTGGATTGGATGTCACCAAGATGGACCAAATTCGCACTTCATGTTCAAGCTCGGTTTTGGCCTCCTTGGACTGCTGTCATGTTCGGTTTGGGGGCTGTTTTGATGCTCCAAAATCGGCCATGCAAGACTCCATTGAAGCTCCAAGCTTCAAGCTTCAAAAAGGAATTCCAAGCTCACAAATTCACTTCCCTATCACCTTTGTATTCCTCCATGAGTGTGCTAGCACTTAGATCTTGTTACAAGATCAAAAGCTTCTCCATTTAGTGTGTGAAAACCAGAAAAAAATGGAGATGAAAATCGGTCACCATGACGTGAGAAGAGAGAAGGTTTTTGGCTCCATTTAGCCTAAAACCGTGAATACCAAAACAAAATGAGAGAGTCACGTGAATGTGGTCTCAAAATTAGGCCAAATACATGAACAAAACAAAAACCAATGAGAGTCACGTGAATAGTAAAAAAAATTTGCCAAAATCGTGAACAAATAATTGGTCCAAGAGAGAGAGAATGATTATTATATACATATATTCTTTATTCCATTTACCAAGTAAAGTAAATGAATAAAATATATACACAACAAGAATTCAAAAGTCAAAAGGTACAAGTCCTATCAACTTTCAAACAATCATCTTTCTTTATCACATCATGTCACTTTAATAAAGTGACAACATGTCATATCACATCACTCAAAGTGACAATTGATTTGACGAATGATGTGTGACAAACGATTTGACGCTTGATGTGACTCGCGTTCCGCGCTCGAATTCGAAATGCGAATGCGTTCGCAATCACTCTCGGGCTCGGGTTCGCTAATTCCAAATTAACGAATTTTCCGTCGCGTCGTAATTAAGTGATTACGCCCAGCGAATTCACTATTCACGTCGCTAACGAATTAATTCTAAATTAATTCGTTCGCCCGAATTAAAATCTAATTTTAATTCCGCGTCGAAATCCAATTTCTAATAATATATCGAATATATTATTTTTATCGATTAATTCCAAATTAATCGTTCTCTCTCTTTAATTAATATTTTATCCCAGATAAAATATCTCCGCAATAATCCCAGATTAATTTTCTCTCTCATCGAATTAATCCCAGATTAATTCTATCTCTCTTCTAATTAATCCCAGATTAATCAAAGTGCGAGTCATACGTCATCGGTGAATCTTCAGGAAGCGACCCATGAGATCTCCGGATATGTTGGCAGTAAATACGATCGTCGGACTGTCCGAACACGTAAGTACCTCGTACTACGTTTATATCGATTTACAAGACAAGGTTGGCTTCTAGCAAAGCGCCATGCCTACCCAATTCTCCAGAAATATTCTTACAGGAATATATAGATCTGTATCAAGCGTATAGTATACCGTAGTATTGTGTATATCGGCCCAGTATCGGATAATCACGTGCTAGGGCTGGGGCTTGGATAAAGTGTCTGCCCCGTCCGAAACACATGTCGGATGTCTGGTAACATAGTCTCTATAATCGGATATACATGACCTGGTCACAATATCCCGATTGGTTGCGCAACACTCAAGAGCACTAGTACCGTATCCTGCGTGACATCATCTCCAAATGACTGAAGTGACACTTCCATCTTGACATCACACCCAATACACTACGACTCTCTGATAAACCCAGAAGTGGTGTACACAGAACCGGTTTAAAGCCCCCTACCACCAAGACCAAAGTTTATCGATTATCGTAAGTATTAGCGATGCAAGTCTCAGGTTAAGACTATACACACCTACCTCGATTTCGGCCTCCCATAGACACATAGTCATAATACCAATGGGATTCCGAGGGGTCTATCCAGAGCGAAGCTGTTTCCCGTACCATCGGTGAAACACGACCTCCTATCGCACTTGCATAAGTATCCAATACTTATATATATGAGAACTATGCCGTTGTGCCCTCACAAACGCGCACAAGTGCAATACTAGCCTATTCCGCATTATCGATGTCCAGTCTCGATAATACTACGGCTAGGGATATTTAATGATTAAACCTTCGGGGACTGATACTGTCTCATATCATTCTCAGTCCAGGTACTAATCATAGGGACCTCTCTTCATTTATATATCTATGGTGATCTAATCACAAATGATGAGAGTGCAATTTCCTTATTACATAGTTAATTTGCTACAACAACACAATGATCTGTGCAAATAGTGACGCTATGGGTCATATTATCCAACAATCTCCCACTTGGCACATAGCCAGTCACTCGAGTGTCTAACACCCGAACTATGTACAATTCGCTCAAATTGCTGAGGAAAGGTTTTCGTCAGCGGATTTGCTTAATTATCGTCTGACGCGATTTACATGATCATCACATCGCCACGATGTATGATCCGAACGAATCAGATGATATAGAAGTATATATCTGGATCGTCGATGAGACCTTTAATTCTTTAGCCTGTGCTGACGCCTAGCTCAGCTGCTAACAGAACTATATCTAATCTAATTAGATTTATTATCGATCCAAATGGCTTCTATTGTTGCCTCAGCTGCAGCAATAATCCGCATTTGTTGTTAATTCGGCAACAGTTATCTTGCTCGGAAGATTTCCAGCTTACTGTCCCAGTGTTCAATCTTTATAGTACCGCAGTATTTACGGTTTGGAAACTTGCCAGCAGTGATCTCAGTCACTTCAAGTTCTCCATCTCCATAGTTTAAGACAACATCTTTAGTTCTCTCAGATACTAACAGATGTTCTTAATCTTCAATCCAGTGACTATCACTTGGATTGACCCGATTGTGACTCCATATGCTCAAAGCGTATGAGACACCAATACAAGTACATTTTAAATGTACAATTTCTCAGAGAGTGTTACCAACTCCAAATCTAGCCCAGTAGATCTTTATTCCTTGAATAAAGGTTGTTACTCCCCAGAATTCTACGGAGAATTTCTTATGAAAGCCAAGCTTTCACCGATTGTTTTATGGGAATTTCATTGTCAGTGCCCTCTCCACTAGCCTCCTTATATACACAAGAATTATTTCGTTTTGAGTCAAATCATAAACTATTATGATTATTTCAAAACGTCAGTTCCAAGAACCCTATGCTTGCTTCAATCCAAACATGGATTGAATAATTCGCAAACCTTGTTTGTCGGTTATACAAAATCGTCAGAATGTTGTAAACATTCTCCAAAAGGTTTCCTTTTCAGGAAAGCGATTTTGATTTATAACTGACATATTTCACAAATGAAATATACAGTTATCAACAAGCATCTTCAAAATGGATTTACCATGGCAACAGGTAAAAGGTTGAACCGTTATTAACACAATGTTGATAACGATACCTTTCCGTCAAAAGCCCAGCTTTGTACGTTGGTATGTTGCCTATCCATGTATGTCTTCCTTGAAGACGTACAATGTACCAATTGGCACAATGCTTTGTGGTACAACAACTAGTATCCAAAATAGTTGTTAAACATGGAATCCATTTTGGACTTATGGCACTTTGCCATAATAGGGAGTTGATACCTCGTATCACTTCCTCTAAACGTAGTCGGTGGATATACCTTCATAAGATTGACATCTTAATGAGGTTAGATCAGAAACCCATACCCTAGGTTGTTTTCTGACTCTATCTGATCTACCGATTTCTTGTGTATTTGAAGATTAATGGTTACAGATTCATCATAGATGAATTGTTTGTGTTCCATTAAGGACTTCGTGCTTTGAATAGTATTACTCCGATTTTCATCGAGTATCACTATCCTCCCACTGACCACTGCATATCGGTATTCCTCTCAGGAAAACCGCATGGTGAGCAACAATCACATTGTTCTCATGTGGGATTTATAAGTACTATACTTATGGTTTCCCTTAGGATAACCTATATTGGCACTAATCCAATTTGGGTTCTTAGTTTGGTATCATCCAAACTTTATGCCTGGCATACCCAAATTATCAGGAATGAGAAACCTCGTTTCTTTCCTGTTCATATCCTATATGATATCTGTCAAACAGATTTACATGGAACCTTATTCTAAATAAGTTTTGCACTGTTAATACATATCCTGTTGAAGGAAACAATAGCTCAGAGCGACTCGTGACAAACCTTATCATGTCCAACAAAATTCGGTTTTAGTTCGGACACACCGTCTAACTGACGTGTCTCGTTTAATTGTGTCCTAGACAACAATGCCATAAATAAGTCTCTATTGATCAAATCAATTTGAGCTATTTATTGTCATTTATATGTTTGAGATTTTATTATATTCAAAATATAAATTCTGTTATTTACATCTAATGTATTTATCTCAGTATCATCTTTATATAATAAAACACTTTAGTGTTTTAGAATATAAAGGTTCACCCGTAGTGGGTTAAACACTGATAAAGAGATAATGTTTCTAGTCAAACTAGTTACATTATAACAGTTCCTAATTTAAGTACTACCTAAGGGTAGTTCCTAAACTTAGGTATCTACGGTCGAAACAGCGTTTCGTCCCGTTTCCGATTCGCAGAGGAATCTCAGCTTGAAGTCAGTATCCTGCTCAAAGCAGATTCTGAATATCAATACATATATATTATGTACCACACTAAGTATTTAAAATCTAATTTCAATACTAGCTGTGAACATAACTAAGACAAATATATTTAAAGTTAGAGCCTCGCCCTTTCTTTAATTCCTTCGTGTCTTCCATATCCAAATGGTAGTCACTTTGGTATATGTCAATATCCTTTTCAATATTTTAGGAACCTTAGGCCAAGCCTTGGGTTTTTAGAATATCGAAACGATGTGCACCTCGTGCTACATCCCCAATTGCAAACTTTGACTTTTCTCCACTAGAATAGTCAATAATTCTCCAAGAATTATTAATTGCAATTTTAATACTTTTAAATCTAAAGATAGATTTATTATAAGTATATTAATTAAGCATTAAAGTCATCATCACATAAATCTTCCAAAGATTTTATGCTCTACTATTTGCTTAATTTTGGGCGTAACGTATAATAAGTTATTTTATCAAATAAAGTAACCTATTATTTATTCCCAATTTGAAAATTAAATCATTTAAAATATTTTAATCCTAGATTATATTTTAAATATTCAACTTTTCAATTTTATCTTGATTACAATAGTCCAACTATTTAATCAACGATTAGTGGTACTTTATATATTATAATGATTATAATAGTCCAACTATATAATCAAATATAATCCAAATTAATTAACCTCAATTACATTGATTACTATAATCCAATTATAAAATCAACTGTAAACTGAAATTAATTAATTCAAATATATGATTAATAAATCCAATTATATATAATCAAGTATAATACAGTCCAACTGTTCATTAAAACAACAATTTAAATATTAGTCTAACTAACATTTAATATAACGACGAAATAATTTAAATGAGCGTGTTTAGCGAGTATTCGAACGAATGTTGCAAATTCAATACTTGCCTCCCACTATTTTTCGTCGAGCCTCTAACCCTCTGTGGAGTACTCGGGAAACCGTGTTTCCTAGTGGGCTAGGATCCTATTAAATAACACACAACCCTGACTTTGGCCAATAAAAAGCTGTATGCTATTTAACTAGGTAGATCTCACAGATCAATTGGATCTCATCCAATTCCTAGATCCGGTAGGTGGACATCCAAGTCCGAAACATATGTATAATGTCAATGTATCCAATACATTTTCCTAACCTATCCTCTGAATCATCTAGGCCTTGGCTTTGGCCAAAAACAAACCTAATGATTCCAGTTAAGCTGGACCCATTGACGAGGAAAGTTTTGTAATCAATGTCATTGGACAAAAAGTGACCTGACTTTGGCCAATAAAAATCACGATTTGGACAAGACAACCGATATGCAACAAAACTCTCATGATTCAAGTACATCTTTGATTGACAAAGGTCTTGACTTTGGTCAATAAAAACCAATGCCAACTTCGGATCTTGAACAAGAATCATTCAATGGAAGGATATTTGCTTAATATAAAACGAGGGGTTTTCGCGTGCAAATTGGCTACCAATTTAATTATCTTTGTTAAGGTCTCATCATCATACACCCTTAAGCATGCATTCTAAACACATAATAAAGCGAGTATGAAAATAAAATAATAATGATATGCGGATGGATATTTTACATTGATCCTAGATCAAATCTCTCACTTTCTCTCTCCCGCTAGCACTTGTATTACTTCTACCCGTTACACTACACTTCTAAAGAAACCTCTTTTACATGGAGGGGAATAGGTGAGAAGAGAATACAAAGAAATAAGAGATAAGGCTGGACACGCAAGTCCAATTTAATAAATCAAAATTATTACAATTTCCAAAATCGCCCAACCCGACTAATATCCATCCGATATACATTATTCAAACATCACAACCATGTATTCATACAAGCATGTTATCAATCAATCAATCAAATTAATTAATCTTGATTATTAGTGATCATCCAATGTTCAAACAAAGATTTGATTTTGTTCGAGTCAAACTCGTATTGCAAACACGTACTCAAAGTACAATTTCTACAAATTAAATTAAATTACATAATTAAATCCAATTTAATACGTATTTAATTCTAATTCATTATTTAATTCCAAATTAAATATTACACTTTTATTAACGAACCTTTACGACTTAAATTCCAAATTTAATCGCAACGGGTCTCAAAGCCCGATTAACATCTAATGTTTTATTTAATTAAAGTCCAATGGGCTTTTAATTAATTTCTACAGGCGTGGACTTTTGGTCAACTCGGGTCAAACCGAACAACCAAAATCCAATCCGGGAGTTACCCATAAGCCTTTAAATTAATTTTGCCCATTAGGCCCAATTAAATAATTAAGGTCCATTAAGTCATAATTGGACCTTTTGGATTCGGTTTTGGCCTAATTGGATCCAACCAATTTTGCCTAAACCCAACTTTGTTACAACAAAGCCCAAAAGCCCAATTACAACCTAACAAGCCCAATTTCCAAAATCAAGCCCAAATTAATTAACTTATAAAATTCCAAATTTCACAATTAATTAACCTAAGTGTAATACACAATCAATTACCCAATTAACATTTCTAAAATATCAATTAGCCTAATTAATCATGCACTTTAACAACCAAATAGTGTCCAACACAATTCAATTAAAATCAAAACCAATTAACATGCTATCAAGTCTCGGCAATTAGGGGTTTTTCAATTCGATTCGGTTTCAATCCAATTGAGTCCACAATCTAATTTCCCAAATCAATTCAATTCATCCAATGAATTAAAACAACAAAATCACAAAGAATTCATGTTCTTTAAAATCGGCCAAGCCACTTTAAAAGGGAAAAATGTTCCAAATCAAAATTCAATCCAATTGAACTTCAAAACAACATTAACCAATTGTTTTAAGTCATCCAATGATCAAACAAAACAAAATTACCAAGACATTAGGTTCTTCCAATTTTCGGCCAAGCCTCCAATTTGGGGAAAATTGAATCCAATCCAATTTCATGAAATTGATCACACACAATCTCAATTAAACATGTTCTAAGCATACTTAAACATCCAATTCAATTAAAACATGCTTAAACACATTTTGCCCAATTTCAAGTTTCAAATTCAACCTAAGAATTGGGGAAAATTGATCTAATCCAATTTTCTTGAAATTGATCATGCACAACTTCAATTCAACCTCATTCAAGCATAATGCATCAAACAATTCAACCAAATCATGCCTAAATCGAGTTTACCCAAATTAAAGTTTTGACCAAAATTTGCAAATTGGGGAAAATCAATCCAATGATTTTTTTTTGTCAAATTGATTACATATATCTCAAATTAGATCATATATAAGCATTCTTACACAATCAATTTGTCAGAATCAAGCCAAAATCAAAAAGCCCCAAATTTGCCAAGAACCCTAATTCGGTTTTCATGCAATCAAAGCTCTAGATACCATTGTAAGAATTCAATCAAGTCCCAAGGATCACAAACATGCATAAAAAATGAATGACACATGTCAAAGGAGGTGCGGAATAACTCACATTGATTGGATGGATGTCACCAGATGGACCAAATTCGCACTTCATGTTCAAGCTCGGTTTTGGCCTCCTTGGACTGCTGTCATGTTCGGTTTGGGGGCTGTTTTGATGCTCCAAAATCGGCCATGCAAGACTCCATTGAAGCTCCAAGCTTCAAGCTTCAAAAAGGAATTCCAAGCTCACAAATCACTTCCCTATCACCTTTGTATTCCTCCATGAGTGTGCTAGCACTTAGATCTTGTTACAAGATCAAAAGCTTCTCCATTTAGTGTGTGAAAACCAGAAAAAAATGGAGATGAAAATCGGTCACCATGCCGTGAGAAGAGAGAAGGTTTTTGGCTCCATTTAGCCTAAAACCGTGAATACCAAAACAAAATGAGAGAGTCACGTGAATGTGGTCTCAAAATTAGGCCAAATACATGAACAACAAAAACCAATGAGAGTCACGTGAATAGTAAAAAAAATTTGCCAAAATCGTGAACAAATAATTGGTCCACAAGAGAGAGAGAAGATATTATATATACATATATTCTTTATTCCATTTACCAAGTAAATGAATAAAATATTAACACAACAATTAATCAAAAGTCAAAAGGTACAAGTCCTATCAACTTTCAAACAATCATCTTTCTATTCACATCATGTCACTTTAATAAAGTGACAACATGTCATATCACATCACTCAAAGTGACAATTGATTTGACGAATGATGTGACAAACGATTTGACGCTTGATGTGACTCGCGTTCCGCGCTCGAATTCGAAATGCGAATGCGCTCGCAATCACTCTCTCGGCTCGGGTTCGCTAATTCCAAATTAACGAATTTTCCGTCGCGTCGTAATTAAGTGATTACGCCAGCGAATTCACTATTCACGTCGCTAACGAATTAATTCTAAATTAATTCGTTCGCCCGAATTAAAATCTAATTTTAATTCCGCGTCGAAATCCAATTTCTAATAATATATCGAAATATATTTTTATCGATTAATTCCAAATTAATCGTTCTCTCTCTTTAATTAATATTTTATCCCAGATAAAATATCTCCGCAATTAATCCCAGATTAATTTTCTCTCTCATCGAATTAATCCCAGATTAATTCTATCTCTCTCTTCTAATTAATCCCAGATTAATCAAAGTGCGAGTCATACGTCATCGGTGAATCTTCAGGAAGCGACCCATGAGATCTCCGGATATGTTGGCAGTAAATACGATCGTCGGACTGTCCGAACACGTAAGTACCTCGTACTACGTTTATATCGATTTACAAGACAAGGTTGGCTTCTAGCAAAGCGCCATGCCTACCCAATTCTCCAGAAATATTCTTACAGGAATATATAGATCTGTATCAAGCGTAGTATACCGTAGTATTGTGTATATCGGCCCAGTATCGGATAATCACGTGCTAGGGCTGGGGCTGGATAAGTGTCTGCCCCGTCCGAAACACATGTCGGATGTCTGGTAACATAGTCTCTATAATCGGATATACATGACCTGGTCACAATATCCCGATTGGTTGCGCAACACTCAAGAGCACTAGTACCGTATCCTGCGTGACATCATCTCCAAATGACTGAAGTGACACTTCCATCTTGACATCACACCCAATACACTACGACTCTCTGATAAACCCAGAAGTGGTGTACACAGAACCGGTTAAAACCCCCTACCACCAAGACCAAAGTTTATCGATTATCGTAAGTATTAGCGATGCAAGTCTCAGGTAAGACTATACACACCTACCTCGATTTCGGCCTCCCATAGACACATAGTCATAATACCAATGGGATTCCGAGGGGTCTATCCAGAGCGAAGCTGTTTCCCGTACCATCGGTGAAACACGACCTCCTATCGCACTTGCATAAGTATCCAATACTTATATATATGAGAACTATGCCGTTGTGCCCTCACAAACGCGCACAAGTGCAATACTAGCCTATTCCGCATTATCGATGTCCAGTCTCGATAATACTACGGCTAGGGATATTAATGATTAAACCTTCGGGGACTGATACTGTCTCATATCATTCTCAGTCCAGGTACTAATCATAGGGACTCTCTTCATTTATATATCTATGGTGATCTAATCACAAATGATGAGAGAGTGCAATTTCCTTATTACATAGTTATTTGCTACAACAACAACACAATGATCTGTGGCAAATAGTGACGCTATGGGTCATATTATCCAACACTGCAGTCATCGGGATAATATTACTAGGTCATGTTTATCCGATAATAGAGACTAGTTACCAGAGATCCGATATGTACTTCGTACGGGGCGGGGCAGACACAATTCCAGCCCCAGCCTAGCATGTGACATCTGATACTGGATCGTAATACGCAATACTACGTATACTACGCCTGACAAAGATTACATATTCGTTTACAGAATATTTCTGGAGAATTGGGTAGGCACGGTGCTTTGCTAGAAGACAATCATGTCTTGTAAATCGATAAGAACGTGGTACTAGGTACGCACGTATTCGGATAGTCCGATAACCGTATTTACTGCCAACATATCCAGGGATCTCTTGGGTCGCCTCCCGAAGATTCACCGTTGAGATTTAACTCGAATAGAGAATTAATCTGGGATTAATTATGAAAGAGAAAATTAATCTGTGATTAATTACGACAATAATCATTATGAGAATTATTATCAGAGAAAGAATTAATCTGGGATTAATTGCATCGAGAATTTATCTGGGATTAATCGTCGAGAAGAGAGAACGCGATTAATTTGGAAATAATTGGTAAAGTAAATTTAATAGTGAAATTATATTTTACTATTTAATTTATTTAATTGGGCTAAAAATAATATATTAGATATATTGATCGAAATTAGATTTCAACGCAGAATTAAATTGGATTTTAATTCAAGCGAACGAATTATTTTAGAATTAATTCACAAGCTACTTCTGAAATAATTTTGCTTGGCATTATTATTTAATTAAATTTGATTTAATTAAGTCGCAACGGAAAATTCATTTAATTCGGAATTAAAGGAACCCAGGCCCGAGCGAAGTTGCATGTTGGATTGTCTGACTTAAATTTGGAATTTAAAGTGGGGCCCACAAACTTACATCAACAAGTCACTTGATTGATGGAAGTGCTTGGAAGCTTTTAAAGCTTAATTATCCATCACACTTTACTTTTTGGAAAATATAAATGCAACTTTTGATTTGTTTTTGGTAATTGATTTTAGAAATCAAAAGTTGAAAACACTATTTTCTTTTCCTCTCTCATGCTTGGCCGAACAGTTCAAGCTTCCATGGTGGAAATTTTTTTCTTTCATTTGTTCCAAGCTAGCACTTAAATGAGTGAATCAAGGTGATATGGAGACTCACCCGAGAGTTTGGAACTCGTCTTCAAGCTCCGAGCTACTACATCCAAAAGAATTTTTTGAAAGCCTATATCCGGTCAATGTGAGTATTCCGCAACTCCCTTTGATTTATTCACACACAAATCACTCTTAGACGATCTTGGCATGTTCTAGGAAGACTAACACTGGTCAACTACTCTTTATTGATTTCTCCGGGTCTTCACTTATCTTACTGTCTCCAAACTTCTTTTCTTATGCCACTGCTGAATCTTCTTGCCACTTCTGTTTCCTTCTTGTTGTCTCCTTATTCTATTCATTAGCTCTACACCATGCTAGTTAGGCTAGTGGTGGTTTGCTCTTATGGCTATTTCGTAAATCTCTACTATTTGCTCTTGCCACCAATCGCAACTATAGCACTTTGTTCTATGGTCTTCCTTCCAAGATCCTACGTGAACTCTCGTGAACTCTCGTCAGATTTCATATGGTCATCTATGCCTATGCTAGTAGGGACTAGGGTAAATATCTTATATCTCGACGGGCTTCGGTATCCTTATTCTGGTGCTCTGTGTTCTGGTAGAGTGACCGGTGCATAATCACACGCGTATAACGCAAGCGCACGTATCATTCAAGTAGTATAAAAAGTATCGATCCCACGAGGACTTAATACCTAAGCTATTAATTTATGAAGCCAAATTTTACGAGTATCTAATAGATTAATTGTTTGATTGGAATGGTGACTTTAAATTAAAACAAGTAAATAAAATGGCGCGAAAGTAAATTAAGTGAAATTCAATAATAAGAAACTATCCAGGGTTGTGAATCTTTCCAATATCTTTTTAAAGATGAAGTGGTTATTTTACGTTTGTGTAATATATCGGTTTATTAACTTGGAACACGAAATTATGCAAAAGCCTCTTCCGATGGTCAGATACAAATACCCAGTGTAACTTAATTAATCATATTCCTATGTCAACCAAGTTACCTGAATTCATTAAGATTAAGTTCCAATTATGGCTACCCCCGCCGGACAGGTATATTCCTATCCTGTAAGGAAATCTATTAAAGGGTTATCTATCCCCATGGAAGATCGTGGGCTATTGAGTCTAAGGTTTAAACCTAAAATCCATTTTCCAAGTTCATTTTAAGTTTACCAAATCAATCTTATTAATGGCCAGTTAACAATAAGCATTAAGCTTAAGACTTAATAAGTAAAACTTTATATTACTCAAACTATAAAATAACCCCTTATAAACCGGTAATATTGGAATTCATCACAACCCCAGATAACAGGTTTAGCTACGACACATATTTACGGCTAGTAAAAGCTTAAATAAAATAAAAGACATAAAATAAATGCTGGAAAGTAAATGCGGAAAAGTAAGGCGGAAAGTATACTGAAAAGTAAATGCTGGAAATTAAAAATATAAAAGTACAATAAAAGAAAATGTTGGGGGTTAGAGGATCCATTTATCACTTCTATTTTAGATATCTCTCTTATTATAATATATAAACTTTGCGTGATAATTACCAACCAGCCATATAGGCGGTAACCTGATTAAATCAAATCAATAATTAATTACCAACCGACCAATCATGCGGTATCGAGTTTAGTTAAGTTTAAAACCAATTTCAATAATTACCAACCGACCAATCAGGCGGTATCCTCATTAAGTTAGGTTTTAACTAGTTTATATATTATAATTAAGGGAGATTCATCTAAATAATAGTAATAAAAGCTTTACCTTTTTACCTCAGCAGGGGCAGTTATCTCCTCATTACTAAAAAGTAAAAACTGAAAAATAAAGAAAGTAAAGTATTGTTGCGTAAAAGTAAATTGCAGAAAGTAAAGAGTGAAAAGTAAAGAAAATAAAGTGCAAATGTGAAAATTAATTTCTGAAAGCTGTAATAAACAAACAACAAGATACAATCTTCTTCGTATTCTTAAGGAATTACATAGAAGAAAGTATGAATTCAATTCTGAAATTTCGGCCTCTATTTATAGGGAAAAATTAGCTCTCGCGTCGCGTCGCGACGCGTAAAATGTTAGGGATATGCCCATACCCAACTTATGGATAGGCTATATGTACATGTATTTGTAATATTTTCATTAATTAATAAAATGGCAATCTTTATTATACGTGTCTTACATAGATTATATAAATCATCAAACACTGTAATAAAGCCCTTGGAGTAATAAGATGATGGCTTCCACGCCTTATGAGAATCATTACTCTATAACGTTCCTAGTCATAGTTTTGTGAATAATCTGGGCGATCACAAAGCGGAGAGACTAACATGATGATATGATCCGCCCTTAAGTGGGGTAGCCATCTCATAGGCTACTAGCGGAGATCCATCCGCTTGGTGTATCACATGGATGAATGAGTTGCTCGTGTCCATCGAACTGACCGCCAGAATTTTTATATGGAGTGTTTATCCCATGTGTCTGTGAGAACTTTCATGTATCGATTTTATGACTAGTCCTTAGACTTGAGGTCCTTACAATCGTATGTGTGGATCAAATAACTTTGACATTCTCATTCCCCGTTTCAAAAGATCCGATCATAAGGGTATGATTGGGTCATTTGTTGAAACACATGAAGTTTGTAAAGAAACAACAGAGAATCGCCACTCTCTCAGATAATATTTTCTTATAAGAGTAGTATTCTATTTCGCGGGTTGATATGTGTGATCAGTGCTTGAGACTGTGGCCGTAGCGGAAGAATCATGTGAGATTCTTGGGTTAGCACGATTCATGACACTATCAACATCATACCTTTGACTAGATGGGTAGATATAGTGAGTCGAGGGACCGTATCATATGTAAATCGCATACAGAATCGGTATATATATCTTTCCTTCTCATTTGGGGGCCTTGGCATGTTGCTAGATTTCAACCTTGGTCATTGAAATCGAACGACCATCTGATCGGAGGATAATTTATGTTCGATTAAAATATCACGATTCATTTCATGTCCAACTTGAGGGGAACCCAAAAGGTCACACACAATAAAGTCGAAATCAATGGTTAACAGTGCACAATACAAATTTAACAGCATATATGATTGCTGTAGGAATTGTTCATAAATTATTCAATCTGTTTAATTATTAAATAAATCATTTATGAGGTTCCATAGTGGCTTAGGGATTGGTGAATGACGATAGGGGCACTTTGGGAATTGGAATAAATAAATAAAAAAGTGAATAGTAACGTGAATAGTAATATGAATAGTAAATTATTTTATTTGTTTTGAATTCCAATTCGGCCCAAACTCTTATTAGGGTTTTATAATCTCATTAAACCCCTAAATTAAGATCCAATGGCTAAGATTAAATTAGCATTTATCCCACATCGGATTCTTAATTAATTTTGTTGTCTTTGGAGCACCTATATAAACTCAATGAATTCTTTACAAATTTTTGCACAAAACATTTCATATCTTGGGTTTATATAAGTGAGCAACTCTAAAGTTTAAGAGTAAGCCACTGATTTTGAGGATCCTTAAGTCTAATTGAGTAGAGGAACCTAGAGTTAAAAGTTTTGAGGTATTTGCCTAGGCTAGCACCAAGGGCAAAATACCCGTCCACTCAAGGCGTAGTCTTGCCGTTGAGTTTTGGCTTTGGTGTGTGCATCTTTGGAGGCCACACACTTGGGTGGCTCTTTGGAACGTGGAAGAGCTTGCTGAGTTCGAGAAAAGCTTGTAGATTGGAGGGAGGACTGGAGGAGTCTTCGGTTCGAGTAAGTCTTTTTCTTTCTTTATTTTAATTAGAGTTCTTATGATAGTTAGCATGTTTAGGTTTATGTTCTTTGCATGTTTTATGAGTTTTTATGCTTAGAATATATAGTAACATGCCTAGGCTTGTAGAATAATCAAAACAAATGGGTCTTGGGCAAATGGATAGCGGCATCATAATTTCGTAATTTTTGATTTTCCGCTGCGTACTCGCGGCCGCTTCCCAACAGTGGTATCAACGCGCCATTTTTGTTTTGATTAGTTCTATCTCATTTGAACTCGAAATTGGGTGTGTAAAAGCTCATTGGAAAGCTAACACCCTGAACTTAATTTTAGACACAAGTTTTGCATGATTTGGTTAAGATTTGAATTGGGAAATTACATTTAAAGTTCAAGCATCTGTAAAAAAACATGAATAGTAAATTTATTTGAATAAAATAAAATGCAATATCATAATTAAATATTAATCAAATTTATTTAATACCTAAAATAATTCCAACATATTAAAACTCATATGCTTGACGATTCTATGTATGATTAGAATTGACATGATTATTTTAGGTTGCAAACATCTAGAGACTTTCTAAGGAAATAGAGAGTGTATTGCTTATCCCTTAGCTAAGTAATTATTCCGTGATGAACTTAGAGATTTATTACCTTTAAGGCTAATAAATATAAATCACTTGTTTATAATAAAAGACATTATAGAAGATACAAGTGGGGTGGGACCAAGGCGGTAATAAAACTTTCCAAACTAAAGTTAATTTAACCAAGGTATTACTAGAGTTAGATAATGATTTGTTGTCTTCCTTCACTCACTACCTTTTATAACCAAAAGGAAAAGATGTGAAGACATCTAGATAATCATTTACTGAAAGCTTACCTTAAAGCATATTTAATGTGTTGGACTAATTGGAGGATCTATTATTTTTTCCTGTCACCAAGGCAATAAGAGCCTAAGAGGTAAGGGTATTTAAGAGAGTTCGCTACACCCTGCCTCCGGGGAATTTTCAATGGAGGAATCCATTTGACAGTTATTCACTTAAACTTGCTAAAATCCTCAATAATAATTTATGTCTAAAATTTGCCTCCCATTACAAAGTATAGACACCCAAATGGCTTAAACTGTATTGACATGACTAGGTTTTACCAGACTGACCAATACCAATTTGTCCCTAAATCATACTATTGACAATGGTTTGACTTTTCTGAGTCATAAGACGCAGCGACCCTTAGGCGTGGTCTTATAACTTAGTGGCAAAGATTAGGTGTCCACAAGGATTACCATAAGCTATGGCATGTTTGATTGCCCAACCCAATGATCAAGGAATTGTGATTTATATCATAAATTGGTTGGGAACCTACCTAATTATCATATTTTATAACGACCGGCCCTAGTCGGAGTTATGAAATGATGATAATGGGATCCTTGCCCACAAGAAATCCATCATATTGGGGTTGGTGCGATTTGCTTAAAATTTTAAAACAATTGAGTGGGAGCAACTTCATAATATTAAAAGCCCATGTTATTATGAAACATTAATGAAAACATATTCCTAATTTTAACATTCTCTCTTAACATGTGGGTTAAATTATTTCACAAACATTCAAATGGCTAACAGAGTATCACTTCGTTCCATCCTTGATGAGCATAAGCTCAAAGGGGACAACAACAATGACTGGTTTAGAAACATTAAAATTGTCTTACGACAAGAAAATATTTTCTATGTTCTTGAAAGACCATTTCCCCCTGAACGCGCAGAAGATGCTGACCAAAATACATTTGATGCTTGGAAGAAACACGTAGATGATGATGAGCAAGCAGTTTGCATAATGCTTGGCTCTATGTCGGACGAACTTTAGAAAGCTCACGAAGATATGGATGCTCAAACCATCATCTTTCACTTGAAGGAGTTGTATGCAACTTCCGTTCATACCGTGAGATTTCAAGTGTCATGTGCCTTATTGCAAACAAGGTATAAGGAAGGATCTTATAGTGGACATGTGCTTAAGATGATTGGCCACATTGAAAAATTGGCCAACCTCGGGTTCATCATGGATCAAGAAACTCATTGCCTAAGTATTCTCCACCACGGTCTGATCGTAATGTTTTAATACTTTTGCCGGTCTGTTTTTCTACTTCGTGTCGAAACTCTTTGAATTTCTTAAAGGTTTCCGACTTGTGTCTCATAAGATACACATAACCATAACGCAATGCATCATCCGTAAAGGTTATGAAATATTCAAATCCACATCTAGCCGTGTAAAAAATGGGCCCACAAATGTCACTATGAACAAGGGTTAACAGTTCGGTGGCACGTGCACCTTTACCACTAAAAGGTGTTTTAGGCATTTTGCCTAATAAACAAGATTCACAGACGTCATATGAATTTGGATAAAATCCGTCCAAGTACCCACTCTTTGAAAGTGTGGATATACGAGTCTTGTTACTGTGTCCTAGACGACAATGCCACATATAAGTTTCATCTTTGTTTCTTAGTTTAAGCCTTTTGTTTGTTACATTATATGTTGAGATTGATTTATATTCAAAATATAAAGAACATAATTCACATCAGCACTACATATCTCAATATCATTTTTATACATAAAACACTCAGTGTTTTTAAATACCAAAGTATACCTGCATTGCCATCAACTCTCCAAGAGTATGGTATTGGTTCAACATATTGTAGTTCATGATGAACCCGCTCTAGCTGTCAGGAAGAGACTGCAAGATCAAATCTATAGAAGTCTCAGCCTCAAAGGTTATGCCTAGCTGACCCAACTGTTCGATGTCAGCAATCATCTGTGACACATGGTGCTCGATAGATGTACCCTTTGATATTCGAGAGCGAAAGAGCTTCTTCTGTAATTCATACCTTTGCGATCTAAGGTTAGATAAATGAAGGTCCTTCAATTTTTCCATCACAGTCTATGGATCCAATCCCTTGTCCTGGCGACGAAATTGAGGGGTCATTGCAGCGAGCATGACGGATTGAGTAGTTGAGTTGTCATCGCTGTGAGTCTTCCAAAGCTCAAGCTCAAGCGGCTGCTCATTTCTGGGCTTAGGCCCGAGAGGTCTCTCTATCGTATAGAGCATCTTCTCGGCCCCCAGGATAATCCTGAGGTTCATATCCCAGTCAGGAAAGATCGCACCATTAAAGACATTTTCGCCCTTGATAATGTCCCTAACGTTGATCTTTCCCGCCATCTTAATTGCAATAGTCTAACTATTCAATTAACGATTTTTGGGTACAGTCCAACTGTTACAAGAAAATAATAAAATATTAGTCCAACTAATAAATACATAAAATGACGAAACAATTTGAAAGCGCATAATGCCAAGTATTTGAACGAAATTGCAAATTCAATACTGGTCTCCCACTATTTTTCGGCGAGCCTCTAACCCTCTGTTGAGTACTCGGGAAACCTAATTTCCTAGTGGGCTAGGATCCCGTTAAATAACACACAACCTTGACTTTGGCCAACAAGCTGTATGATATTTAACTAGGTAGATCTCTAAGATCAATTGGATCTCATCCAATTCCTAGATCCGGTAGGTGGACCTCCAAGTCTGAAACATATATACAATGTATATGCCAATATATCCAATATATTTTCCTAACCTTTTCCTCTGAATCAACTAAGCCTTGGCGTTGGCTCAACAAGCTTAATGATTCTAGTTAAGCGGGACCCATTGACTTTGGAAAATATCGTAATCCATGTCGATGAACAAGAAGTGACCTTGACTTTGGCCAACAAATCACAACTTGCCCAAGGCATGCGATATGGAACAAAGATTTCATGATTCAAACACATCCGCGATGGACATTGATCTTGAATTTGGCCAACAAACTAATGCCAATCTTGGATCTTGAGAAAGAACCAGTCAATGGAAGGAAATCACTTAATATTTGTTTGAGGATTTTTCGCGTAAATTGGCAACCAAATTATTATTTTTGATTAGGTCTCATCATACACCCTTAAGCATGCATTCTAAAAGCATAGTAAGGCGCGAATTAAAATAGTAATGATATGCGGATGGATACTTAAAAAATTGTTCCTAGAACAAATCACTCCATTTCCTCTCCCCGGCTACCACTATTCTAACATCTACCCAATTACATAATACAATAAAGAAACCTCATTTACATTGAGGGGAATTGGTGAGAAGAGAATTACAAAGAGTCAAGAGATAAAGGCTGGACACGCAGGTCCAATTTAATAAATTCTAAATTTATTAAAACAATTTCCAAAATTGCCCTCACCCCTCTAATATCCATCCGATATACATTATTCATAAAATACATCCATGTATTCACACAAAGAATGTTATTCAATCAATCTAATCCAATTAATTAGTCTTTGAATTAAGTGATCATCCAATGTTCAAACAACTATTTGATTTGCGCGAGTCCAACTCATTTAAGAATAAGTACTCAAAGTGCGTATTCTTGAATTATATGGAACTACAATTTTAAATCCAATTTAATTTGTATTCAATACTATTCTTATTTAATTCCAAATTAAATAATTACATTTTTATTTAATTCCAAATTAAATAATTACATTTTATTAATGTGCCTTTTAGACTTAGATTCTAAATCTAATCTTAATGGGTCTCAAAGGCCCAATTAACATCCAATGTCAATTTAATTAAAGTCCAATGGGCTTTTAATTAATTTCTTAAGGCATGGGCTTTGGCCAATATGGGTCAAACCCAAATGCCAAGGCCCAATAAAGGAATCACCCTATTTGCCATAAAATTAATTTCGGCCTATTAGGCCTAATTAAATTTCAAAGGCCCATTTATTATATTTGGACTTAACAGAATGGTTTTAGGCCCAATTTGGATCCAATCCAATTGTCCTAAACCAACTTGGCCCAACAAAGCCCATTAGGCCCAAATATAACAATTTTAGCCCAATTCCAAATTTAAGCCTAATTAATTAAATTCCACTATTCCAAATATCACAATTTATTTAATTAAAGTGTATAGCCATAATTAATTAGTTAAATTAACATTTCCAAAACACCAATTTTATTAATTAATCATGCTTAATCATTTTCAATACATGTCCAACACAATTGAAGCAAAATCAACTCATAATCATGCTCTTTAAGTCACGGCAATATGGGCATTTTATATCCGATTTTAATTTCAATCCAATTAAATCACAAATCAATATACTCATGCATTTTAAACACATCCAATAGTCTAAAATTCGAAAATCACCATGACATTAGGGCTTCATCACATTCGGCCAAGCCATTAAATTTGGGAGAAAATTAATCTAATCAATTTTTCATAAAATTAATCATGCATAACTCTAAGTTATCATAATCTAAGCATACTCAAACAATCAATTTGATAAAATCATGCTCCAAGCAAAAATATCCAAATTCAAGATTATGAACTCTAATTAATTTCATGCTTAATTTGTCTCTGATACCATTGTTGGGTTCTCTAAGAACATGCCAAGGATCTATTTAAGCATAAAAGATGTGAATACACAAAGTAAGATAGCGGAAAATATACTCACTTTGATCGGTTTCTTGGATGTAGGAAAGTTCAAAACTTTTGCTCCTTTGTATAGTGCTCCAAGCTCCTCTTTGTATGAATGGTGTAGCTCCAAGCCTTGAACTTTGATTCCAAACTCAATGGGAAAGTTTCCCTAACACCTTTGTTTGCTCATTGGAAGTGCTAGCTTGAAGAAAAAATTGCAACAAATTTTCTTCTTGGAGAGGGAGGCTCACGACATTGAGGGTTTGTGAGAGAGAGAGTTTTTATTTTTTTGTGTTAAATGTAAAAAGGGAAATGATTTTCCAAAAAAAAAAAACATATACCAAATCTCAAAGTTTGGTAAAGGTCATTCAACTTTTAAAATAAAATAAGGAAGTGTAATATACAAGTCATCACCAACTAACAACTTCCATCAACTAAAAGTGATGAAGTTGACTTGTGATGTGACTTGATGTGGGCCCCACTTTAATTCAAAATCCGAGTGGGCCCGCAAACATATTTTGGGCTCGCGTTCGTTAATTCCGAATTAACGAATTTTCCGTTGTGACTTAATTAAATCAAATTTAATTAAATAATAATGCCTCGCAAAATTATTATGTAAGTCGCTTACGAATTAATTCAAAATTAATTTATTTGCCCGAATTAAAATCCAATTTTAATTCCGCTTAGAAATCTAATTTCATTTAATATATCAAATATATTATTTTATCGATTAATTCCAAATTAATCATTCTCTCTCTTTTATTCGAATTTTATCCCAGATAAATTCTCGCCGTAATTAATCCCAGATTAATTTTCTCTCTCTCTTCTAATTAATCCCAGATTAATTATGTTCGAGTCAAACGTCATCGGTGAATGTTCAGGAAGTGACCCATGAGATCCCTGGATATGTTGGCAGTAAATCCGGTTATCGAACTATCCGAATTCGTGCGTACCCGGTACCACGTTCTTACTAATTTACAAGACATGGTTGGCTTCTAGCAAAGCACCGTGCCTACCCAATTCTCCAGAAATATTCTTTAAGGAATATATAATCTTTGTCAGGCGTAGTATATATAGTATTGCGTATTGCGATCCAGTATCGGATGTCACATGCTAGGCCTGGGGCTGGAATAGTGTCTGTCCCATACGAAGCATTTATCGGATCACTAGCAACTAGTCTCTTTAATCGGATAATCATGACCTTGTCATATTATCCCGATGGTTGCAACACATTAGAGTACCATTTTTGTATCCCTGCGTGATCATCATCTCCATATGACTGAAGCGATACTTCCATCTTGACATCACACCCAATACACTACGATTCTCAATAAACCCAGAAGAGGCATACACAGAACCTGTCAAAGCCCCGGACGACCAAAACCAAAGCGTATTGATTGTCGCAAGTACTAGCGATGCAAGTCTCAGTTTAAGACCAAATACACCTACCCTGATTCGGATTCCCATAGACACATAGTCATACTACCAATGAGATTCTGAGGGGTCTATCCAGAGCGAAGCTGTTTCTATACCATCGGCAAACACAACCTTCTATCACACTTGCATAAGTATCCAATACTTAAATATATGAGAACTATGTTGTTACGCTTCCATAACACTCACAAGTGCAATACTAGTCTATTGTGCATTATCGATGTCCAGTCTCGATAATACAACGACTAGGGATATTTAATGATTAAACCTTTGTGGATTGATACTCTCTCATATCTTATTAATCTGGAACTAATCATAAGGACTTTTATCATTTATATGTATTCAAGTAATCTAATTACAAAATGATAAAATAACAATTTTCATTGTCACATAGTTAATTTGTACAAAAACCACAATATCTTTTACAAATAGTGACGCTATGGGTCATAATTGTCCAACAGATACTAAATGCATATTCCTTTCAGCTATGACTCGACCCAATTCCTGTGCTGTCGCTACAAATTCTGGTTTATAACCAACTAGTGCCGCAAAACACACAGATGTTTACAACTCGTCTTCTTGAAGTAGCTTCCATTTTTATTTATCAACTTTGGAAGTCTTCAAGAGTGCAATGATGAGTTGAATTTATAACACCTGAAAAAGGGTGAGTAATAATAGCACGAGTACCTGCCAAATGACAATTATTAGTTAAACAATAAAATATATCATGAAAGTCAAAAAGGTTTGGATCCTGTTGGAGAAAAGTAAAGAAAATAACAAAACAAATCACAATTATTAGATAAAAGACAAAGAAAATAATATTTACAGAAAGTAATAACTTGAATGACGTTTATGCGTCAAAGACAAGTCTCCCATCCAATTTTCTTATAAATTGGCAAATAGGATCTTTTTGAGTCAGATTCCCGAGACTAAATTGTTGTCTTTCTTTTCGGAATTGTGTATATAAAATGTGAATAGCATGATGCACATATCCACTGGAATACGTCTCAAAAGTCTTAGATATGTCATCCAAAGACTTCTTACTCAAGGCATCCCTAATGAATTTAATTTTATCTTCACGGTTATCAGACACCATTCCTAAATAACGACAACGAGTATTACATGTCATGCAAGCACATTTATAGCAAACACTTATTCTTTTAGCTCTTTTCTTTTTAGCATAGGTGTTTTTTCCTAAACCAAGCAGATATGAAATAAAAGAGTCAGAGGACTCACCTGCCAATCAGACCTGTGCTTCAATAATCTAACGAATGTCATTAGGAATACCTTTGATTATCAGAAGTCTCATCTGTTCCAACCGAGCTTTGTAGACTATCATCAGAGAGTTTTGAGGGAGAAAAGGAAATTGCTTGTGAAGATTTTTGAGAACTTCTTCCATCCTGAAATGTGACTTTACCTATACAAATTAAACACACAGAATAAAACACACCAAATCACAATATATACATAAATTTCATGGGTTGCCTCCCAGCTAGCGCTACGTTTAAAGTCGTCAGCTATACATGACTACCCGAATGCTAGGCTGGATTCGAAAGTGTGACACTTTCTTTTTGTCACTCAATTGATTCTCCCCAGTAGTGCTTGACACGTTGTCTGTTAAATTTGAATGTTTTGTTGGACTTGGGGTTGTATAGCTCAACAACTCCATATGGTAACACTTGAGTAATCACAAATGGACCTGACCACTTTAATTTCAGCTTTCCGGGAAAGAGTTTCAACCGTGAATAGTATAAAAACACCTGCTGCCCTGGCTTCAGTTGTCTGCGTACTATTTTTTTTATCATGCCATTTCTTCGTCTTTTCTTTGTACAGTTTGGCATTCTCATAAGCATGTAGGCGAAATTCCTCCAATTCGTTGAGTTGGTGGAGTTGTTTTTCTCATGCTGCTTGTAGATCAAGATTTAACTTCTTCAGTGCCCAGTACGCCTTATGTTCAAGCTCCACTGGCAGATGGTACGCTTTCCCAAACACCATTCGATATGGGGACATACCAATAGGTGTCTTGTAAGCTGTCTGGTAGGCCTATAATGAGTCATCCAATTTTTTAAACTAGTCCTTCCTTGTTGATCTAACGGTTCTCTCCAATCTTCTTTTGATCTCCCTATTTGAAAATTCCACCTGTCCATTTGACTGTGGATGGTAGGCAGTGGCAACTTTATGAGTAACTCCGTATTTGGATAGGAGTGCATCGAAATATCCGTTGCAGAAATGTGTGCCACCATCACTGATAATCGCCCGAGGTATTCCGAAGCGAGTGAAAATATTCTTTTTAAGGAATTTTATCACCACTTTTGAATCATTTGATAGCAGTGTAATTGCTTCAACCCATTTGGAGACGTAGTGTACTGCAACTAGTATGTACAGGTTTTCGAATGATGGAACAAAGGGTCCCATAAAATCAATACCCCATACATCAAATATCTCCACTTCTAGAATGTTTTGCATAGGTCTTTCATTCCTCCTTGAAATATTTCTCGTTCTCTGGCACCTGTCACATTAAAGAGCAAATAGATAAGCATCTTTAAAAATAGTGGGCCAGAACAAACCTGACTGTAGGACTTTGGCTGCAATTTTATTTCCGCTGAAGTGTCCGACGTATGGTGAATAATGACAATGTTGCAAAACACTATTGACCTCATCCTGTGGAACACAACGTCTCAGTAATTGATTAGCACAACATTTGAACATCTACGGCTCATCCCAGACATAGTGCTTGACTTATTTGAAGAACTTCTTTCGTTGTTGAGTTGTCCATTCTAACGGCCATTTTTCCGATACTATGTAGTTGACATAGTCAGCTACCAAGGGACATCATGTTGTTTCATGGCGAATAACTGTTCATCTGGAAAAGTTTCTTTGATTGTTAGTTCTTTGCCAGCTGTTTCTCCATTCTCAAGCCTCGATAAGTGATCTGCCACTTGGTTTTCTTTCCCGTTCATGTCTCTGATCTCCACGTCAAATTCTTACAGTAGAAGTATCCAACAGATCAATTTGGGTTTGGCATCTTTCTTCGCGATCAGATTTTTGATTGCTGAATGATCTGTGTAGACCACCATTTTGGGACCCATCAGATTAGAGCATAATTTATCAAAAGCGAACACAACTGCAAGGAACTCATTTTCAGTGGTTGTATAGTTGAGTTGAGCTTTATTCGGAGTTCTGCTGGAGTAGTAAATGGTATGGTAAAATTTTTCTTTGCGTTTTCTCAAAACTGCACCTACAGCAAAATCACTAGCATCGCACATCACTTCAAATGGAAGGGTCTAATCCGGTGCTACTATGATAGGGGCAGAGATTAGCTTATGTTTTAAGATCTCAAAAGCTTCGTGGCATTCTTTGGTGAGGTTGAAAGGCACGTCTTTCTCTAAAAGATTGCACAGAGGTTTAGCAATCTTTGAGAAGCCTTTGATAAATCTCCTGTAAAAGCTTGCATGTCCAAGAAAACTCTGAATCCATTTGACAGTTGTTGGTGGAGGTAGTTTTTCAATTGTCTCAATCGTTGCTTTGTCTACCTTGATTCCCTTTTGTGAGATCCGATGTCCCAGAACGATGCCTTCCTGCACAATGAAGTGTCATTTCTCCCAGTTGAGTACCATGTTGGTATATTCGCATCTTTGTAACACTTGTTCCAGATTTTGCAAGCAGTGGTCGAAAGAGTCTCCAAACATAGAGAAATCATCCATGAAAACTTTCATACTTTGTTCCAGCATGTCTGAGAAGATGGCCATCATGCAACGTTGAAATGTAGCAGGAGCATTACATAGTCCAAATGGCATCATACGGAAAGCAAAAGTACCATACAGACATGTAAAAGTGGTTTTCTTCTAATCTTCTAGGGTGATGGCAATCTGATTATACCCCGAATATCCATCCAGAAAATAATAGAATTCATGTCCCGCCAGTCTATCTAACATCTGATCAATGAATGACAGCGGAAAATGATCTTTCATTGTTGCTTTATTCAGCTTCCGATAGTCCATGCATACTCTCCAACCAGTCACCGTTCTTGTTGGAATCATCTCATTCTTTTCATTTGTGACTACAGTAATTCCTCATTTTTTTGGTACACACTGCGTAGGACTCACCCAAGTGCTGTCAGAGATGAGGTAGATGATGCCGGCATCCAACCATTTGATAATTTCTTTCATCACGACCTCCTTCATGATTGGATTTAGTCTCTGTTGATGCTCCACTGTGGGTTTGTACTAATCGTTCATCAGAATTTTGTGTATGCAAAATGATGGACTAATGCTTTGAATGTCTGCAATAGTCCAGCCAATGGCTTTCTTGTGTTATCGTAACACTCTCAACAACTTTTCTTCTTGCTCCAATGTTAACGACGAAGAAATAATCACAGGTAATTCAGAAGAATTACCGAAAGTAGCTTTAGCTCCAGCTGCAGTGGTTCTTCAATTGAGGGCATAATTCGCTCTTTCTTCGGTAGTTCTAGACTTTCCAACTGTGGTGTCAATTTGAAGTGAAATGGTTTGTCAAGATAGTTGATACATTCCAGAATTTCAGGATCTAGCTCTATGTCAGTCATGTTGGTGATGCAAGCTTCAAGTTTATCCGTGGGAAGTGGCATTGCATCAGTATTCTGGATGATACTATCAACAACATCAACTCTGAAACATTCCTCCTCCTTTTCATCACTCGGGAATTTCATGGTTTTGAAAACATTGAAGGTAACTTCTTGGTCCTGCACTTTCATGGTTAGTTCTTCTTTTTTAACATCAATAACAGTTCGACCTGTAGTCAAAATGTTAGACAATTATGACCCATAACGTCACTATTTGTAAGAGACATTGTGGTTTTTGTACAAATTAATTATGTAGCAATGAAATTGTATTTTATCATTTTGTAATTTGATTACTTAGATATATAAATGATAAAAGTCCTTATGATTAGTTCCAAATTATAAGATATGAGACAGTATCAATCCATAAAGGTTTAATCATTAAATATCTCTAGTCGTAGTATTATCGAGACTGGACATCGATAATGCAGAATAGACTAGTATTGCACTTGTGCGTGTTATGGAAGCGTAACAGCATAGTTCTCATATATTTAAGTATTGGATACTTATGCAAGTGTGATAGGAGGTTGTGTTTACCGATGGTACGGAAACAGCTTCTCTCAGGATAGACCCCGCGAAATCCCATTGGTAGTATGACTATGTGTCTATGGGAATCCGCATCAGGGTAGGTGTATTTGGTCCTAACCTGAGACTTCCATCGCTAGTACTTGAGACAATCAATACGCTTTGGTTTTGGTCATCCATGACTTTAACAGGTTCTGTGTACGCCTCTTCTGGGTTTATTAAGAATCGTAGTGTATTGGGTGTGATGTCAAGATGGAAGTATCACTTCAGTCATATGGAGATGATGATCACGCAAGCATACAGAACTGGTACTCTAAATTGGTTGCAACCATCGGGATAATATGACATGGTCATGATTATCCGATTAAAGAGACTAGTTGCTTGTAATCCGATATATGCTTCGTACGGGGCAGACACTATTCCAGCCCCAGACCTTGCATGTGACATCCGATACTAGATCGCAATACGCAATACTATATATACTACGCCTGATACAGATTATATATTCCATTAAGAATATTTCTGGAGAATTGGGTAGGCACGGTGCTTTGCTAGAAGCCAACCATGTCTCGTAAATCGCTAAAAACGTAGTACGAGGTACATACGTGTTCGGATAGTCCGAAAATCGGATTTACTGCCAACATATCCAGGGATCTCTTGGGTCGCTTCCCGAAGATTCACCGATGACGTATGATTCGAGCATAATTAATCTGGGATTAATTACAGAGAGATTTTATCTAGGATAAAATACTATTTGAAGAGAGAGAACGATTAATTTGGAATTAATCGATAAAATAATATATTCGATATATTAAACGAAATTAAATTTCGACGCGAAATTAAAATTAGATTTTAATTCGGACAAACAAATTAATTTAGAATTAATTCGCGAGCGACGTGAATAGTAATTTTACTAGGCATAATTATTTAATTAAATTTGATTTAATTACGTCGCAACGAAAAATTCGTTAATTTGGAATTAGCGAACCCGAGCCCGGGATGTGTCGCGGGCCCACTCGGATTTTGAATCAAGTGGGGCCCACATGTCACATCTCTTGTCACATCAGTTGTCACTTTAAGTTACCTTTTGGTGATGGGTTTTGGTGAAAGGAATGGTGATGACTTGTATTACACATTTTTTGTGTAATCATTAGATTGACTTTTACCAAAATTTTAGTTTTGGTATATGATATTTTGTTTTTAGAAAACAAAAGACATAAATCAATTTTTTCTTCTCCATCACTCTCCCTCTCGGTTTTAGAAGCAAAGAAAACACTCTCCCTCATTTTTCCTTCAATTGCCGTGGGCTTCACAAGGAAGAAGGTGAAAATTTGTTTCAAATTTTCAAGTTGCTAGCACATCAAAGGATCATCCAAGGTGATAGGGAAACCATCCCAAAAGCTTGGAATCAAAGCATAAAGCTTGGAGCTTGGATCTCATTCCCCAAAGAGGAGCTTGGCCGAAAAATTGGAAGAAAAAGTTTTTGTATTTGAAGCATCCTAAATCTGTTCATTGTAAGTATCATTCCGCCATACTTCTTTATGTATTCACTTTATTTTTCATTGCTTATTATGATCTTGGATTGTCTTAGAGAACAACAATGGTATCATGAGCCTTGAATAAGCATGAAAATTGAATTTAGGGTAAAATTTGGGTAAATTTGATTTGAGCATGATTTAACCAAATTGTTTGTTTGAGCAAGTTTGTATATGGATAACTTGGAGTTATATGTGATCAATTTGAAGAAAATTGAATTGGATTAATTTTCCCCAATTTTTTGCATGTTGGCCGAATGCATAGTAGCTCTAAAGTCATGGTATTTTTTTGTTTTTTGATCATTGGATGAGTTGAAAGACATGGATATATTGATTTAAGATTCAATCGGATTGAAATTGGAATCGAATATAAAAACCCTCAAAATGCCGTGACCTAGTAAGCATGGAAATGAGATGATTTTTTGTTTCAATAATGTTGGACATGTGTTGAACAAATTAAAGCATGATTAATTGATTAGATTAGTATTTTGGAAATGTTAATTTAAATAAGTTAATCATGGCTAAGCACTTTAATTAATTAAATCATGATATTTGGAATATTAAAATTTAATTAGTTGGGCTTAATTTAGAAATGGGCTTAAAATGTTGTATTTGGGCCTAATGGGCTTGGTTGGGCCAAATTGGTTTAGGTCAATTGGATTTGATCCAAATTGGGCCTAAATCATTCCATTAAGTCCAAATATGACAAATGTGCCTTTTATGTTTAATTGGGCCTTATGGGCCTAAATTGGTTTCTTGGCAAATATAGTGATTCCTTAATTGGGCTTTGGTATTTGGGTTTGACACATATTGACCAAAGTCCATGCCTTAAGAAATTAATTGAAAGCCCATTCGACTTTAATTAAATAACATTGGATGTTAATTGGGCTTTGAGACCCATTTAGATTAGATTTGGAATCTAAGTCGTAAAGGCACATTAAAAAGTGTAGTTATTTAATTTAGAATTAAATATGGAATTAGTATTGAATACCAATTAAATTAGATTTAAATTGTAATTCGATATAATTCAAGAATTCGTACTTGAGTACTTATTATTAAACGAGTTGGACTTGCGCAAAATCAAATCATTATTTGAACATTGGATGATCACTTTATTCAAGATTAATTAATTGGATTAGATTGATTGAATAACATGCTTTGTGTGAATACATGGATGTGTTGAATGAATAATGTATATCAGATGGTTATTAGAAGGGAAAGGGTAATTTTGGAAATTATTGTAAATTTAGAATTTATTAAATTGGACCTGCGTGTCCAGCCTTATCTCTCTCGATTCTTTGTAATTCTCTTCTCACCTAATTCCCCTCAATGTTAATGAGGTTTCTTTAATTGTATTATGTAATTGGGTAGAAGTAAGAATAGTGCTAGCCGGGGAGAGGAAAGGGAGTGATTTGTTCTAAGAACAATCTGTAAGATATCCATCCGAATATGGGAGAGAGAAAAATTGGCCCTTGGCCGAATGAGAGAGAATGAGAGAAGAGAGAAGTGATGAGTTGGTTGTTGGTTGTGTTTGATTTCAAAAATCAAATACATAATTCATTTTCCAAAATTGTACAAGGCATTTAAGCCTTCCAACTACCACCATCAATAATAAGTGACAACTATCACATCACTCAAAGTGATGTGACTTATATCACAAGAATGACTAATGATATGACGCGTGATGTGACTTGTGGGCCCCACTTGATTCGAAATGCGAGTGAGCCCGCAAACACTCCCGGGCTCGGGTTCGCTAATTCTGAATTAACGAATTTTCCGTTGCGATGTAATTAAATCTAATTTAATTAAATAATCATGCCTAGTAAAATTACTATTCACGTCGCTAACGAATTAATTCTAAATTAACTCGTTCGCCCGAATTAAAATCTAATTTCAATTCCGCTTTGAAATCCAATTTCGTATAATATATCAAATATATTATTTTATCGATTAATTCCAAATTAATCGTTCTCTCTCTTTAATTAATATTTTATCCCAGATAAAATATCTCCGCAATTAATCCTAGATTAATTTTCTCTCTCTTATAATTAATCCCATATTAATAAAGTGCGAGTCATACGTCATCGGTGAATCTTCGGGAAGCGACCCATGAGATCCCCGGATATGTTGGCAGTAAATTCGGTCGTCGGACTATCCGAACACGTACGTACCTAGTACTACGTTTATACCGATTTACAAGACATGGTTGGCTTCTAGAAAAGCACCGTACCTACCCAATTCTCCAGAAATATTCTTACTGGAACATGTGATCTATATCAGGCGTAGTATACGTAGTATTGCGTATTTCGATCCAGCATCGGATGTCACGTGCAAGGCCTGGGACTGGAAATGTGTCTGCCCCGTACGAAGCACATATCAGATCTCTGGTAACTAGTCTCTATAATCGGATAATCATGACCTAGTCATATTATCTCGATGACTGCAGTACATAAGAGTATCAGTTCCGTATCCTACGTGACCATCATCTCCACTATGACTGGAGTGATACTTCCATCTTGACATCACACCTAATACAATACGATTCTCAATATACCCAGAAGAGGCGTACAGAGAACCGGTTAAAGCCCTGGACGACCAAAACCAAAGTACATTGATTGTCGCAAGTATTAGCGGTGCAAGTCTCAGGTTAAGACCAAATACACCTACCCTGATTCGGACTTCCAAAGACACATAGTCATACTACCAATGGAATTCTGATGGGTCTATCCAGAGCGAAGCTGTTTCCGTACCATTGGTAAACACAACCTCCTATTACACTTGCATGAGTATCCAATACCCAAATATATGAGAACTATGCCGTTATGTTTCTTCTTCTTAACACCTCCAGTCGCCTTGGGCCAAATCGTCAAAGGGTTCTGGGAAACCTAAGGACAAATCCCAAGATGTTTGTCTCCAGTGCGGCAAGTGGGGTCACTGGAAGCTTGACTGCCGCGAGTACAAGGAACACATGAAGGAAATCAAAGCGGGCAAGGCACCGGCTTCAGGTATGTTTGTTATAGAAATAAACATGTCTACTACTAGTTTTAAAAATTGGATTTTTTATTCTGGTTGTGGAACTCATATATGTACTGATGTGCATGATCTGCAGATTAGCAGGAGACTGACCTCATGAGAGATTGACCTTCGCGTTGGAAATGGGACATAGGTCGCCGTTGGCACTTTTGTTTTGGAACTGCCCTCGGGGCATGTACTTAAACTTATAGACTGTTATTATGTACCTAGTTTGACTAGGAATATTATTTATGTATCTATGTTAGCCCAATATGGGTACACTTTTGTATTTCGAAACACTGGGTGTTTTATGTATAAAAATGATATGGAAATTTGCACTGTTGATGTAAATAATGGTCTATATATTTTGAATATGTATCAATCTCAAACATATAATGTAACAAACAAAAGACTTAAAGTAAGTAACAAAGATGAAACTTACATTTGGAATTGTCGTCTGGGACACATAAACAAGACACGTATATCCACACTTTCGAAGAGTTGGTACTTGGACGGATTTGATCCAAATTCATATGACGTCTGCGAATCTTGTTTATTAGGCAAGATGCCTAAATCACCTTTTAGCGGTAAATGTGTACGTGCCACCGAACTGTTAGCCCTTGTTCATAGTGACGTTTGTGGGCCCATGTCTTGCCAGGCTATAGGTGGATATGAATACTTCGTAACCTTTACGGATGATGCATCGCGTTATGGTTATGTGTATCTTATGAGACACAAGTCGGAAACTTTTGAGAAATTCAAAGAGTTTCGACACGAAGTAGAAAAACATACAGGAAAAAGTATTAAGACATTACGGTCAGACCGTGTTGGCGAATACTTGAGCAATGAGTTTCTTGATTACTTGAAAGAATATGGTATTCTTTCATAGTGGACTCCTCCTGGAACACCGCAATTAAACGGTGTGTCCGAACGAAGAAACCGAACTTTGTTAGACATAGTAAGGTCTATGATGATTCGCACAGAGCTACCTATTTCCTTCTGGGGATATACATTGTACAGTGCAATACTTATTTTGAATAAGGTTCCGTCAACGTCTGTTCAACTGACTCCGTTTGAAATATGGACAGGAAAGAAACCAGGTTTCTTATTCCTGAAGATTTGGGGTTGCTGGGCATACGTCAAACGTTTGGAAGGTACCAAACTTGAACCCAAATCGGATAAATGCCTATTTTTAGGATATCCTAGGGAAACCAAATGATATTACTTCTATCACCCACAAGAGAACAAAGTATTTGTTGCTCTACATGCGGTTTTCCTTGAGAAGGAATTCCTAAATGCAGTGATAAGTAGGAGGAAAGTAGAACTCGATGAAAATCGGAGTGATACTGTTCTTGGCACAGAATCCTTAACGGAACATGAACAGTCCATCATGGATGAAACTGTACCACAATCTTCGAATACACAAGGACCGCGTAGGTCGGAGAGAGTCAGAAAACAACCTGATAGGTATGGGTTTCTGATCTCAACTCATGTGAATATTAACCTTATTAAGGAAGATGAGTCGGCTACGTATGAGGAAGCGATAAAAGGTATCGACTCAAGTTTATGGCAAGATTCCATGAATTCCGAAATGGATTCCATGTACACCAACCAAGTTTGGACACTAGTTGATGCACCAGAAGGCGTAAAGCCTATTGGATGCAAATGGGTCTTCAAGAAGAAGACCGACATGGATGGCAACATACAAACATACAAAGTTAGGCTTGTAGCGAAAGGGTAGCATCAACGACATGGTGTCGATTACAACGAAAATTTTTCACCCGTTGCCATGATTAAATCCATTCGGATAATGCTTGTTATTGCTGCATATTTTGATTATGAGATATGACAGATGGACGTCAAAACCACTTTGCTTAATGGAAACCTTTTGGAGGATGTTTATATACAACAGCCTGATGGTTTTGTCGTACCAAGACTTGCAAACAAGGTTTGTAAGTTAAATCAATCCATTTATGGATTGAAGCAATCATCGCGTTAATGGAACCAATGTTTTGAGGAGATCATAAAAAAATATGATTTCGTTCAAAACAAGGATGATCCTAGTGTATATAAGAAGGTTAGTGGGAGCGCACTGACATTCGTTGTCCTTTACATTGATGATGTATTGCTTATTGGCAATGACATTCCCATGTTAACATCGGTGAAAGCTTGGCTTTCATTAAAATTCTCCATGAAGGATCTGGGAGAAGCAGCCTTTATTCTAGGAATAAAGATCTACCAGGATAGATCTAGAAAGCTGCTTAGACTCTCCCAGAGCACGTACATTGACAAAGTGTTGAAGAGATTCAACATGGATCTGTCCAAGAGGGGACTGTTGCCAGTGTCACATGACGTCACTCTATCTAAGGACATAAGTCCTAAAACTCAAGATGAGAGAGACAACATTAATCAGATACCATTCACCTCGGCAGTCAGATCGATCATGTATGCCATGATATGTACGTGACCTGATGTCTCGTATGCTTTGAGCATGTGTAGTCGCTATCAGGCCGATCCAGGTGATGGTCACTGGATGGCGGTTAAGAATATCCTTAAGTATCTTAGACGAACTAAGTATGCTTTCTTAATCTATGGAGATGGAGAACTTGAGGTAACTGGGTATACCGACGCAAGTTTCCAAACCGATAAAGATGACTGCAAGTCGCAATCCGGGTATATATTTTGTTTGAATAACGGAGCAGTAAGCTAGAAATCTTCCAAGCAAGAGACTGTTGTCGATTCAACAATAGAAGCGGAGTATATTGCAGCAGCTGAAGCAGCAAAAGAGGCAGTTTGGATCCGTAAATTCCTAATTGGATTAGGAGTAGTTCTGTTAGCAGCTGAGCCCGTTCCATTGTATTATGACAATAACGGGGCTATAGCGCAGGCTAAGGAACCGCGGTCTCATCAACGATCCAAGCATGTTCTTCGATGTTTCCATCTGATTCGTGAAATTATACATCGTGGCGATGTGAAGATCGAGAAGGTCGCATCAGAGGACAACATTTCAGATCCGCTGACGAAAGCTATTCCTCAGCAAAAGTTTGAGCGACATGTACATAGTTCAGATTAGATGCTTGAGTGACTGGCTATAGGCCAAGTGAGAGATTGTTAGACAATTATGACCCATAGCGTCACTTTTTGTAAAAGACATTGTGGTTTTTGTAAAAATTAATTATGTAGCAATGAAATTACATTTTATCATTTTGTAATTTGATTACTTAGATATATAAATGATAAAAGTCCTTATGATTAGTTCCGGATTATAAGATATGAGACGGTATCAATCCATAACGGTTTAATCATTAAATATCCTTAGTCGTAGTATTATCAAGACTGGACATCGATAATGCGGAATAGACTAGTATTGCACGTGTGCGTGTTATGGAAGCGTAACAACATAGTTCTCATATATTTAAGTGTTGGATACTTATGCAAGTGTGATAGGAGGTTGTGTTTACCGATGGTACGGAAACAACTTCTCTCTGGATAGACCCCGCGAAATCCCATTGGTAGTATGACTATGTGTCTTTGGGAATCCGCATCAGGGCATGTGTATTTGGTCTTAACCTGAGACTTACATCGCTAGTACTTGCGACAATCAATACGCTTTGGTTTTGGTCTTCCAGGACTTTAACAGGTTCTGTGAACGCCTCTTCTGGGTTTATTGAGAATCGTAGTGTATTGGGTGTGATGTCAATATGGAAGTATCACTTCAGTCATATGGAGATGATGATCACGCATGATACAGAACTGGTACTCTAAATTGGTTGCAACCATCGGGATAATATGACATGGTCATGATTATCATATTAAAGAGACTAGTTGCTTGTAATCTAATAAATGCTTCGTACGGGGCAGACACTATTCCAGCCCCAAGCCTTGCATGTGACATCCGATACTAGATCGCAATACGCAATACTATGTATATTACGCCTGATACAGATTATATATTCCATTAAGAATAAATCTAGAGAATTGGGTAGGCACGGTGTTTTTCTAAAAGCCAACCATGTCTCGTAAATCGCTAAAAACGTAGTACGAGGTACATACGTGTTCGGATAGTCCGACAACCGGATTTACTGCCAACATATCCAGGGATCTCTTGGGTCGCTTCCCGAAGATTCACCGATGATGTATGAATCGAGCATAATTAATATGGGATTAATTACGGAGAGATTTTATCTAGGATAAAATACTATTTGAAGAGAGAGAAATATTAATTTGGAATTAATCGATAAAATAATATATTCGATATATTAAATGAAATTAGATTTTGACGCGGAATTAAAATTAGATTTTAATTCGGGCAAACAAATTAATTTAGAATTAATTCGCGAGCGACGTGAATAGTAATTTTGCTAGGCATAATTATTTAATTAAATTTGATTTAATTACGTCGCAACGGAAAATTCATTAATTTGGAATTAGCGAACCCGAGCCCAGGATGTGTCGCGGGTCCACTCGGATTTTGAATCAAGTGGGGCCCACATGTCACATCTCTTGTCACATCACTTGTCACTTTAAGTTACTTTTTGGTGATGGGTTTTGGTGTAAGGAATGGTGATGACTTGTATTACACAATTTGTGTGTAATCATTAGATTGACTTTTACCAAAATTTTAGTTTTGGTGTATGATATTTTGTTTTTAGAAAACAAAAGACAAAAGTCAATTTTTTCTTCTCCATCACTCTCCATCTCGGTTTTAGAAGCAAAGAAAACACTCTCCCTCATTTTTCCTTCAATTGCTGTGGGCTTCACAAGAAAGAAGGTGAAAATTTGTTGCAAATTTTCAAGTTGCTAGCACATCAAATGATCATCCAAGGTGATAGGGAAACCATCCCAAAAGCTTGGAATCAAAGCATAAAGCTTGGAGCTTGGATCTCATTCCCCAAAGAGGAGCTTGGCCGAAAACTTGGAAGAAAAAGTTTTTGTATTTGACGCATCGTAAATCCGTTCATTGTAAGTATGATTCCGCCATACTTCTTTATGTATTCACTTTATTTTTCACTGCTTATTATGATCTTGGATTGTCTTAGAGACCAACACAAAAATGGTCTCCCATGAATGATAGGTACATCTTTGTCTTCTTCTATGTCAAGGATAATGAAATCTGCTGGGAGAATGAGTTTGTCAATTTTAACCAGCACATCTTCAACTACACCTCTCGGGAATGCGAGCGTTCTATCAGCAAGTTGCAAAAAGACTAAGGTGGGCATTGCTTCTCCAATCTGCAGTTTCATGTAAATAAAAAAAGGCATCAAATTAACACTTGAACCTAAGTCACATAAAGCCTTATTGATGTATTGTTCTCCAATGGTGCATGGAATAGTGAAACTGCCAGGATCTTTCAACATTGGGGGAAGTTTCCTCTGGATGATGGCGCTGCATTCTTCTGTCAATGCTACTGTCTTGTAATCTCCCAATCTCCATTTTCGTGAGAGGATGTCTTTCATGAATTTGACATAACTGGGCATTTCTTCCAACGCTTCTGCAAATGGAATGTTGATATGCAGCTTTTTGAATACCTTCAGGAATCGAGCAAACTGTTTGTCTAGGTTGTTTTTATGGAGACGTTGTGGAAAATGTGGAGGTAGAGTGATTCTTTCTTGATCTTATTATTTTGCTTCTTTTTCCTCCATCTGTGGAACTGCATCTTTTGGAACTTCTTCAATGGATGCCTTGATCCTAACATCTTTCTTGATTTCAGTACCGCTTTTCAAATTAATGGCTTGACATTGCTCCTTCCATTGGTTCCTTGGATTTGGCTCTGTGTTGCTGGGAAGATTACCTAGCGGTCTGTAACTCTGAGCATTACCCAGTTGTCTCATTTGATTCTCCAGTGCTTTAATAGAAGCTAAATGGATTTTATTCAATTATACTTGATTTTGAACCATAGCTGCTAAAGCATCGTATTTTGTTTCTTGCTTTTTCAACTAGGCCAGCACTTTTGTTATTCCTGTTTCTTTTTCATACTCATGGCCTTTTTTTTGCTGTTGGAATCCAGGTGGTGGATTGTTCTTTTGCCCTGAATTGTTGCTTCATATGAAATTAGGATGATTCCTCCACCCTAGGTTGTAGGTGTTGGAATATGGATTGTTCCCCTGTCTATTGAAATTATTGACATAATTCACCGTCTCTTCATTTTGGTTTGCTTCTGATTCTGGTGCTCCTCCATATGGTGAACTTGTGGATCCAGCATTAACCTTCATGTTAAGAGTTTCCAGATTTTTACAAATCAGATCCAGCTTGGTATTCACTGCTGTGTTGGCTCCAACTTCATAAATTCCAGCAATTCTTTAGATCATGCTCCTTTATGTTGGCCATAAGGAATTGTTGTTGGCCATTTCTTCAATTAGGTCCCAAGCCTGATCTTCTCCTTTTGCCATTAAAGAACCTCCAGCAGTAGCATCAATTATGGTTCTCATTATTCCAGAAAGTCCATTATAGAATGTTTGGACTTGTAGCCACTTTGCAATCTCACGGTGAGGACATTTTCTGAGTAAATCCTTGTACCTTTCCCAAGCTTCGCAGAAGGATTATGAATCTTATTGCACAATTGATGTGATGTCATTCCTCAGCTTTGTAGTTCTAGCTGGTGGAAAGTACTTTGTAAGGAATTTGGCGGCTAAAGTGTTCCAACCTGCTGGTAGTGAATGTAGCCAAGCCTTAGCTGTGTCTTTCAAGGAATGGGGGAAAACATGCAGTCTTATTGCTTCTTCAGCTGCTCGATTGTAATTGAAAGTACAGCAAACTTCCAGGAAGTTGCTGATGTGGGCATTAGAATCTTCAGTTGCATTCCCCCCAAACTGAACTGACTGATGTACCATCTGAATGCATGTTTTGATGTCACACGCATTTACTGGTAAGATAGGAAGTACAATACAAGAAATGAAGCTGTCAACCACCAGAATAGTTCTGTCTCGAATGGGAATTGGTGGTGCAACCTCAAAAGGTTCAGGTTCCATGTTGATCAGTGTTTCTTAGACTTCTCGCATTTCCCTTCTCAACTCTCTGATGGTTCTTTCAATTTCAGGGTTGTGGGACACAGAAACTGGGCGACGCATGCTGTCCCGGGCTCGCGGCCCGGTTGGGAGTACAAAGTAGCCACGGGGGACTAAATCGGAGAATAATGGAGTCGCCACCCGGTGTGAACCGGGAAAATGAGATTTAAGGCCGCACTCACCCCTCGCAAGGGAAGACCTCAAACCGTTGGGTTTAGAATGGTCCCTTACTTATGTCACTTGAAATGAAAGGATTTGTGTAATAATTTAATCAGGCCTAAGTAACACTTATTTCCAAGAGTATCATGCTTCTAAATCCACATGCATGAAATTAATCATCACAACATTCAACATCACATGGCAATCTCACAAACATTTCTCAATCATATGATAGGGAAAACTAAGAACAACCTAATCATGCTTGAGTACTATCTCATGAATATATTAACCAAATAACATGCTAACAGCCTAATCATGCTTGAATATCATCCCAAGAACACATTGAATGGATAAATGCAGGAATACAAATAATATGATTGGCTACATAATGCAAGGAGATCACCCAAAAGGCAGTTGTGCATGAAATATGATGAGACAGACTCAGTTCAGTGTGTGCGCGTTCATGTAGCGTTCGTAAACGCGTTCGAACGGTAAACAGAAGGTTCACGTTCGTGTAGCGTTTGATAATGCGTTCGAACGGATCCAGACATGATGAACCAAAATACATGCGCGTTCGAGTAGCATTTGTAAAATGCGTTCGAACGGGAAACAGAAGGTTCGCGTTCGTATAGCGTTCGATAACGCGTTCGAACGGGAACAGACCTGATGCATAAAATGTGACGCAATACATATATAAAAAGCAAATAGCGAAATACGAAGCGCGGCGAAGCATCGTGGCGAAGGATTTTAACCTCTTCAATTAGAGGACCTTTCATCGCACTTACTAAGCCAATGCGCTTATCTCAATGCATATAAAAAATAAAGACAATAACCTTAGACTTCATGTACCCGATTGAACACATCTTACATTCAACCGAATATACGTTAATCGGCGCGGCAAAGCATCATGGTAAAGGATTTTAACCTCTTCAATTAGAGGACCTTTCATCGCACTTACTAAGCCTATGCGTTCGATCACATCATGCATATAAAAATAAAGACAGTCATATCAAACTTAGTATATCCGATTGAACATATCTTATATCCAACCGAACACACATCAACCAGCGCGGCAAAGCATTATGGTAAAGGATTTTAACCCCTCCAAATAGGGGACCTTTAATCCGACTTACTAAGCCCATGCACTCGATTGAATCATGTATACAAAAGTAACATGCATAATTCAAATAACGAAAAATAAATAAACCGAAGCAACATAAAACAAAAGAGTGTGCCGTTTACTCAAGTGGTACGTGGAGTTGTATCCCGAGTATAGATCATACTACCGTCCATTCGGAATCGGCTATGAAATTTATGTCCGGGTTTCCATCCTATATACCACAAGAGGCTACACATTTTCCATTTCGTTCAAGCCACAACATGCATCCAAAAACGACTCTCATGCGAATAGAATTCAATAAACAATCAAAAGACGAATATAAACTAATGAGAAAAGTGCCCTCAGGTCTAACCTTTTAAATCACCTCTCGGATGTATGGTACACGATCGTCGGAAGGGTGGATGCTCCGTAACTCTTCCGGTTCACTGGTTCACTGCTCTCGTTCGTTGTCTTACTGTTTTGAGTCGTCGTTCTCCATCTTTTGCTGCTGTTTGGCCTCCGTTTTGCTGCTGTTTCCTCTGTATTTTCCACTCACTGTTCAGGTCACTGTTTTGGCATGCATGGCTGCTATTTTTGGGGTTTTTTGGTGCAGTTTTGTGTGGTTATTTCAAGGATTATAAGTGCAGTTTTTATGTTACTGCAGTTCGGTTTTTGGTTGTAATTTTCTGTGGTGGAGGGATGTTGTTTGTGTGTTTTTAGGGCTGCTGTATGCGTGTTTTAGGGCTGCTGTATGGGCGTCGTGATGCTGGGTTTATGGCATCCCGAGCGCCCACGACAAAATGGAAATAGAGATCATCTTTTTGCTACGCGTCACGATGCTGAGCTATTGGTGTTGCGACGTACAACTGATTTCAGGGACCCAACATGACTTCTTCCAAGACATGCTCAAGTAATCCTCAATCTATATTAGCCTTTCACATAATCACTTCCCCCAAGTTCAATATTACTCAATTTCCATCTCATTTCATCAACCCAAACCAAAACAACCAATAAGAATCATCAATTCACAAGCATAATTCCCTTATATTTTCATTCACATATGAACCTCATTTCATATCTATATTATCATAACTACCTCCAAATACTTGTAAACAACTTATTAATTCTAAATCTAACAATTCCATGGCTAGGCATGCTATATGCGAATGGGGATTGGGTTTCCTAGCGTAAAAATTGAAAAATAAAGAAAGGAAGGGGAGTTAGAAGCTTACTTTACCAAATAATCTCAAGAACTCATCTCCTTTCATCACAACCTTCCATGAAGAAGAATAATATTTGAGCTCCCTTAGAAACCATAACCCACGTTTTTTTGCTTGAGAGAAGATGAGTGAATTGTAACGACCGGTAGTTTAGTTACTATTACGTCATAGTATTGTGGTTCTGTTGGACGAAGATAATATAAAATAAATTATGTTGAGACTCAAATATACTCATGAGATGACTTTGGGGACAATCGGTAAATTTCTTGAAATCCAGGACGAGACTGTAACCCGTGTTTCCTTTGGACCACCTATGGTATTTTGGGTATAAATTTTTCATATGATACCTGATTTTTATAAACTATATATCATCGAAAGATGATATCGAGACCTACAACTTCCACGTTGAACATTTTCCCAAATTCGGAATAGAAACTAGTCAAAAAGGCGAATACCATTCGTGGTTAAAAAGAGAAATCTCAAATTTTCTAGAATTTCTACACTTTTCCCCAATTTTCCAAATATCAAACACCCCCACTATAAAAAGGACACACTATTCATAAAACTCAAATTTTTGGAACAAAAAGCAAAAAAGAATGTGAAGAAGAAGAGGGGGAAAGAAGAATATAAGAAGAAAAGGAAAAAGAAGAAAGAAGGAAAGAATATAGAAAGATGAGGATGAAGCCAAGTGAATCATGAAACCATTGGAGGCTTGGAGGGTGAAGGAATCAAGCATGGAAGAGGTAAGAAACCCAAAATCCAAATTTTAAACATTTACAATTTGATTGTAGAGATTGTGGTGAGTTAGTGACTTGAAATAATGGAGTTTGTGTAGTTTTTGTGTTCATGAAATGAGTGTTTGGTAGTTTTAGATTTTTATTCAGTTATTGATTTGGTTAGGATGATGAGGATTGATGTGTTTGATGTTAGAAGTGTGTTGTATTGATGAATTATATAATATATATTGCTTATGGATGTGTTGTAGAAGTAGAATTTTGAATGGGTTATATGAGTTTGGATTTTAGGGACTGGTTCGGCAGGACAGAATCTGGCCAGGAAGACGACGGCGCGTCGTCGTAACGCGACGACCAGAAACTAGAAAAAAAAATTTATGAGATACGACGCGTTAGGGGTGAGCATCGTTTCCGGTCTACCCGGAACCGGTTAGAACCGGACCGAAATATGGGTTTGAACCGGAACCGGTTGTAACCGGTCCGGTTTTGGTTCCAAATATAAGGAACCGATTGTAAGCGGTCCGGTTCCGGTTCCAGAATAATCGGAACCGGAACCGGACCATAGAACCGGAACCGGAACCGCATTTGAGAACCGTTTGCACATATTTGCTGCGACAGATTCCGTTTGCATATTGCAGGTAAGTCACCCGTTAAAGTTGCGGCAACATTTTAAAAATCCAAATTCAAACAACTACATACAAGAACGAATACTGTGCGACTTGTTTGTTTGTTCTTTTATTTATTTTTTGTCAGCACCAAAGCTGTATTTTGGCAGTATATGGTCATTGTTATTTATGCCTTTTTCCCTCTTAATGAGTAGTTTTTAATTGTTGTAATCCATGTAAGTTGCTTGAATTTTAGATTTAAACTGGCAGCATTTATTTGCATGAATGATAATGTTACATTTATAATTTTACCAGAAACCCCTGATTTTTAATGATAATGTTACATTCATAGGGTAATTCGGAACTGGACCGGAACCGGACCGGAACCGAATTGGAACCGAATAATAGGGTACCCTATTTAATTGGGTAGGTTCCGGTTCCACTTAATTAGGAACCGATTTTTTTTTCCGGGTAGGTTCCGGTTCCATGCGGAACCGGAACCGAAACCGGTTTTGCTCACCCCTACGACGCGTAACCGAAAATTTGTATTTATGTTTTACATTTCATTTGAGGAATAAAAAGGTTCTAATAAGGAAATTCGATTAGGTTAAGGAAATTTATTTAATTATGAATCGTATTTTATAACCGTTGATTCTAATTAAGTTCCGATCATAGGTTATCCACAGGAACCGTATTCTCCTTCGACCAAGGATCCAGTGCTAGTCAGACTCAAACACAGTGAGTGGACACTCTTCTTTTAACAAATTTTTATTTTCGTTTCAGACTTATATAATACGCTATAGGGCATTAGAAGATTTCTTTTTCAGTCAGTGTTCATATACATATATGTTTTGAGAAGTATTTGATTTTCAGAAAACATTGTTTACAGTTTTAAGATATAAAGTATGATTTTCATGATTCACGAGGCATGAGGTAAAAACTCACCCCAGTATGTAACTTGAGACAGACATGGAATTGACGGACATAAGACATGTGCACATGTAGAGGACTAGGGGGACAGCGATACGTAACGCCCCTAGATCCTAGTTTCAGAGCCAGGATGGCGGCATAGGTTCGTGTACCTGGACTCTAGTTCAGAGCTTGGGTGGTAGCATAGATCTGCACCCCCCAGTTCTAGTTTGTGGCTTGGGGGCGGCGATATGTAATGCCGAAAGAATCAAGATCATCATTTTCAGAGACAGTAGTGGCATGGTTTGGGGGATGACAATACGGACACCCCCCAAAGTCATGGATTTGCACTGCTGGCTACAGTTAGGCCTATGTGGGGATGGCGATACGTAACGCCCTCATGTTGTCAGTTTTTAGACAGAGATACAGATTTCAGATACAATTTTCAAAAGCTTTTAGAAAAGAAAGTTTTCCCGAATCAAAAGTTTTATAAGAGATTTAATAAAGAAGTTCAGAGTTTTAAAAACAGAAACAAGTTTTCTTAAAAAGTTATTTTATGAGTTTTCGGTTTTAGAACCAAATGTTTTTTATAATAGTTTTTCATTTTTAGTCCACTCATTAGATCGAATAGATCTAATACTCTCTAACTCCCACTCCAGTCTTTATGTTTTTGCAGGTTTCTCATAGGACGAGCTTGAGAGGATGATACTGATGCAGTCACTGGGTATGGAGTCCACCAGTACGAGTCAGAGTTTGAGTAAAGTCATGTCTTAGTCAAGTACGAGTCATAGTTAAATATGAGTTTTTGTATCAGTTCTGATGTGTGTAGTCTTTGTAAAATCAATTGTTATCAAGTACAATAATTAATATTGAGTTTATTTTCAGTGTTTTCGAGTTAGGCTACTGTCCTATACAAAGTGTAGTCAAATCAAGATAAGTATATTAGTATCAGTTAAATAGTTACTCGGAGGCTGATGGGGTTAGTACTGCTATCCTCTGCCGTAACATCTCCTAAATCGGGGATGTTACAAAGATGGTATTAGAGCATGGTCTAGGGAGTCAGTGACTGCAGTGGGTAGAGTGCTGGGGTCTTGTATACGCAGTATGTCCGGGATACCTGTATATGAGGAACTATCTCTCTAGTATCTGATCCTCGAGTACTTCCTCAAAGCTTAATAGATAGGTTAGTAAGCCTTCTTAGATCATTCAAATAGTATCCCCCCGTAAGAAATTTCACTCTAGATATCAGATAAGAAATCTTCTTGAAGTTATACCGATCTAGTACCATAATAATAAATAAGCTATGGAACAGACAGTACGATTTTAAGAAAAGTTAACATGGAAGTGAGAAAGGAAAATTATAAGAAAGTATAAAGGGTGCATAAGAGTATAGGTACCCAGAGATAAAGAAGTAAGGAGATGGAATAAGGCAGAGAAATTTTGAGGATATCCTCCCAGGAATATGCAATAGAATAGAAAAGCACGAACTAGTAATATAGTGCATAGAAGTAAGATCCCTCCCCTTCTCAGAACACTCATTCAAGCTGAACCAGTAGTCTTTAAGTATTCCCTATAGATAGTAAAACTCTAAAGATACCCACTCAGGAGAGTAGAAAGAGAAGGAAAAACTAGAAAGGAAAAGTAAGGAATGTACCTAGATGTTAAAGTGACAAGAGATTGTAAACGAAAAATACAAAAGTAGAGGATAAAGAGAAAAGCTAGAAGAAAGTTAAAAGAGATGTAAGGGGGTAAAAGTACCAAATTTAAGAAGAAATAAAGATAAAGAATCAGATCGATAAGGGATAAACAGAGATAGAGGATAAAAACATACAAGAATATCGAAACCTATAGTAATAAGAATTAAAGACATGGAGTTAAGTAATAAAGGATAATACTAGAACTAGTAGTAAAGATGAGTGTAGTAAGACTAGACCAAAATGAAAAGCCGAATAGATCTAAGTAAAGGTTATTTCACTCAGGCGAGATACCTTTCTTCCTCAGAAGAATTCCTCCAAGTTAATCTAACATTTCTTGAACCATCCCGTATAAGTAGTAGATTTCCCGAATAATCAAGGACCGCTATAAGATAGAAGAAGTAAGAAAGTCAAGGTCGATCATGGAACCTTCTAATGGATGCAGAATGCCATAGAGATATAGAGATTTTAGATTTTCCGAACTTAGACCTGTAGGCAAGCAAGGTGAGTGGCGACTGAAATAACATTTAGTCCTCCTGGCCAAAGGATCCAATAGATAAGGCTTTGATCTACCTAGATCCTTACTCATTCGAGATACAGTTAAGGAAGCTATCCTGATAGAGTCTATCTCATACCCATCCTACATGAGCAATAGGCTCCATCAGGACATAAAGTATTAGAACAAGGATAAAGAAGTTCCTCGAGGCATAAAGAAATGACCAATGAGATGTAAGTAGTTCTTATTAACATGAGTATAGACGACCGTAAGAAAACCCAACGGGAGTTCATTTCAAGAAATAAAAGGACCTTAAAAGACAAAACACCTAGAAGAATGATCAAGGAAGCTTCGAGAATATAAAGAAGGAAACCTAAGGTAGCTCAAAGATTAAGGTAGTCAGAATAAGTTTTGCTAGAGCAGTAGAAGATCACAAATAGATCAAATGTTGTAGAACCCATAGATAAGCTTAGTCAGTAGAGATCCGTAGAAGAATATAAGAATAGACCTATGAAGTTGGAGATACTTAAGAAGTAATAAGAGTACAAGTATGGACAATAGAATAAAGTGATGAAATCAAGGTTTATAACAAGAACGGAAAGTTGGGATCTAAGAAACAAATAAAGGAATGACCCACCGTTAGTCTTAGTAGTATGGAGTAAAGTAAGGAAATAGGATATGCAATGGTATAAGAAACGCGAGGAGTAACAAGGAAATCTAGTGTATTTGGGCATGAAGATAAAATAATAAGGAAATAATAGAGTAAAGAATCGATGATAATTGTAGGACCCTAGAGCCTGGTAAAGAAAAGAACTAGTAAATGAGAGTAATTGATAGATTAGACAAATTATGAAATAGCTCGACAACTAGCTAGGTGAATCCAAAGAATCATTGACAAGGAAACCTGAGAAGGGAAAGTTCAACGCTACAATTGTTGGACAATTATGACCCATAGCATCACTATTTGTACAGAACATGGCATTGTTGTACAAATTAACTATGTGACAAAGGAAATTGCTCTTTTATCATTTGTAATTGGATTACCGAGATATATAAATGATAAAAGTCCATATGATTAGTACCAGATTAATAAGATATGAGACAATATTAATCCACTAAGGTTTAATCATTAAATATCCCTAGTCGTAGTATTATCGAGACTGGACATCGATAATGCGGAATAGACTAGTATTGCACTTGTGGCCATTATGGAGGCATAACGGCATAGTTCTCATATATTTGGGTATTGGATACTCATGCAAGTGTAATAGGAGGTACTTTTACCGATGGTACGGAAACAGCTTCGCTCTGGATAAACCCCTCGGAATCCCATTGGTAGTATGACTATGTGTCTATGGGAATCTGTATCAGGGTAGGTGTATTTGGTCTTAACCTGAGACTTGCATCGCTAATACTTGCGACAATCAATATACTTTGGTTTTGGTCGTTCGGGGCTTTAACAGGTTCTGTGTACGCCTCTTCTAAGTATACTGAGAATCGTAGTGTATTGGATGTGATGTTAAGATAGAAGTATCACTTCAGTCATATAGAGATGATGATCACGCAGGATACGGAACTGGTACTCTTGTATGATGCAGCTATCAGGATAATATGACAAGGTCATGATTATCCGATTACAGAGACTAGTTACTAGAGATCCGATATATGCTTCGTACGAGCAAACACAATTCCATCCCCAGGCCTAGCATGTGATATCATGATACTGGATCATAATACGCAATATTACGTATGTTATGCTGACAGAGATTATATATTCCTTTAAAGAATATTTATTGAGAATTGGGTAGGCACGGTGCTTTGCTAGAAGCCAACCATGCCTTGTAAATCGGTAAGAACATGGTACTGGGTACGCACGTATTCGGATAGTCCGATGATCGTATTTACTGCCAACATATCCAGGGATCTATTGGGTCGCTTCCCGAAGATTCACCGTTGAGATTTGACTCGAACAAAAATTAATCTAGGATTAATTATGAGAGAGAAAATTAATCTGGGATTAATTACAGCAGCAATAATTAATCTGGGATTAATTAAAAGAGAAAGAATGAATCTGAGATTAATTACGTCGAGAATTTATCTGGGATTAAATTCGTCGAAAAGAGAGAACGCGGTTAATTTGGAATTAATCGGTAATGTAAATTTAATAGTGAAATTAGATTTTACTATTTAATTTATTTAATTAGGCTAAAATAATATATTAGATATATTAATTGAAATTAGATTTCAACGCGGAATTAAAATCCAATTTTAATTCAAGCGAACGAATTATTTTAGAATTAATTCGTTAGCGACTTCCGTAATAATTTTGCGAGGCATTATTATTTAATTAAATTGGATTTAATTTCGTCGCAACGGAAAATTCGTTTAATCGGATTAAATGAATCCGAGCCTGAAGTGTGTTGCGGAAACCACTTGAATTTTGAATTTAAAGTGGGTCTCACCAACTTACATCACTTATCACTTTTTGTTGATGGAAGTGGTTGAGTGTAATTATGGTAACTTACACAACACACTTTGTATTTCTTTTTGAAAAATGATATACAAAACTTAAGTGACTTTGACTTGTGTATTATGTTTTTTAGAAACAAAATACAAAGGAAACTTCATCATCTCTCCTTCTCCCACCATGGCCGAACACAATGCTTCATTGGATGAAAATTTTTCTTTCAATTTTTATTCTTGCTAGCACATCAAAGACTGGATCAAGGTGATAGGGAAACTCACCTAAGTGTTGGAAACACTCAAGAAGGCTTGAAAGCTTCAACATCCACTGAAATGTATAAGAAGTCTTGAACTTCATTCGATCAAAGTGAGTATTTCCGCAACTTTCTTTGATTTATTCACACAAATCACTTTTAGACGATCTCGGCATGTTCTAGGAACACTTACAATGGTATCAGAGAGATCTAAGTTTGTTTTGGAATTCTAGGGTTCATAGACTTTATTTTGGGGGTTTTTTGATTTGAGCATGATATCTTCAAATTGAATGTTTGGTTATGCTTAGATTATGATAACTTAGAGTTATGCATGATTAATTTTGAGAAAAATTGATTAGATTATTTTTCCCCAAATTATATGTCATGGCCGAATCATATGGACCTTAGAAGCTCATGGTGTTTTTTGATTTTTAGACCATTGGATGTGTTTAATGCATGAGTATATTGATTTGTGATTTAATTGGATTGAAATCAAGATTGGATATAAAATGTCATGAATGTCGTGAGTTTGGAAGCATGTTATGAGTTGATTTTACTTCAATCGTGTTGGACATGAATTGAACATGATAAAGCATGATTAATTACGTAAATTGGTGTTTTGGAAATATTAATTTAACTAATTAATTATGGCTAATACACTTTAATTAAAAATTGTGATATTTGAAATATTGTAAATTAATAATTAGTCTTCAATTTGGAATTGGGCTAAAATTATTGTATTTGGGCTTAATGGACTTGGTTGGGCCAAGTTCGTTTAGGACAATTGGATTGGATCCAAATTGAGCCTAAAACCATTCCGTAAAGTCCAAATATAATAAATGCGCCTTTAAATATTTAATTGGGCCTAATGGGCCAAAATTAATTTTATGGCAAAGGGTGATTCCTTATTGGGCTTTAGTTGCCAAAGTCCATGCCTTATGAAATTAATTAAATGCCCATTGGACTTTAATTAAATTGACATTGGATGTTAATTGGGCCTTTGAGACCCATTAAGATTGGATTTAGAATCTAAGTCTAAAGGCACATTAATAAGTGTAATTATTTAATTTGGAATTAAATATGAATTAGTATTGAATATAATTTAATTTGGAATTAAGATTATAGTTTGATATAATTCAAGAATGCTTATTTGGAGTATTTATTCTTAAACGAGTTGGACTCGCGCAAATCAAATCGTTGTTTGAATATTGGATGGTCATTAATTCAAAGATTAATTAATTGGATTAGATTGAATGATAACATGTTATGTGTGAATACTTCGATATATGTATGAATAATGTATATCGGATGGATATTAGATGGGTGAGGGCAATTTTGGAAATTGTTGTAATAAATTTAGAATTTATTAAATTGGACCTGCGTGTCCAGCCTATTATCTCCTTATCTCATTGTATTTCTCTTCTCACCAATTCCCCTCAATGTTAATGAGGTTTCTTTAGAAGTATTATGTAATTGGGTAGAAGTATGAATAGTGCTAGCGGGAGAGAAGAAATGGAGAGATTTGTTCTAGGAACAAAGTTTGTTGTATATCCATCCGCATATCATTATTAAATTTTATCATGCCTTATTATGCTTTTAGAATGCATGCTTAAGGGTGTATGAAGAGACCTAATCAAAGATAATAAATTGGTTGCCAAATCGCGACAAAAACCCTCATTTTATTTTAAGCGTTTTTCCTTCCATTGATTGATTCTCTCTCAAGATCCAAGATTGGCATTGGTTTGTTGGCCAAAGTCAAGACCTTTTTCCATCGCGGATGTGTTTGAATCATGAAGGCTTTGTTCCATATCGTACGTCTTGGGCAAGTTGTGATTTGTTGGCCAAAGTCAATGTCACTTCTTGTTCATCGGTCTCGATTATGAAGCTTTCCCACTGTCAATGGGTCACGCTTAACTGGTTTCATTAAGCTTGTTGAGCCAAAGCCAAGGCTTAGTTGATTCAGAGGAAAAAGGTTAGGCAATATATTGGATATATTGGCATATATTGGATATATGTTTCAGACTTGGAGGTCCACCTACTGGATCTAGGAATTGGATGGGATCCAATTGATCTTAGAGATCTACCTAGTTAAGTTTCATACAATTTGTTGGCCAAAGTCAAGGTTGTGTGTTATTTAACGGGATCCTAGCCCACTAGGAAACTAGGTTTCCCGAGTATTCCACAGAGGGTTAGAGGCTCGTCGAAAAATAGTGGGAGGCAAGTATTAAATTTGCAATTTCGTTTAACTACTTGTCAACACGCGCTCATTTCATTTTTCGTCATTAAAAATTTATATATATTAGTTGGACTAATATTCAATTGTTGTTTTAATTAAACAGTTGGATTGTATTCAAACTACTTCATTTATAGTTGATTATATAATTGGATTATAATAATCAATATATTTGAATTTAACCAATCAAATAGTAGTTGATTAAATAGTTAGACTATAGTAATCATTATATTCGATTGTACCCGAAATCGTTGATTTGATAGTTGGACTATTGGAATCAAGATAATTGAAAGATTAGCGTTTAAAACATAATCTTAGCGTTTAAAACATAATCCTGGGTGAAAATATCTTTAAGCGGCTTCAATTATCAAATTGGGAATAGAACCTCAAGATAGTCCTGGGAGCCGAGAAATTACTTTATTTGATAGAGTGACATCTCGGGCCTGAGCCCGGAGTTAAGCAAATAGTGGAGCATGAGCTTTGGAAGACTCACGGTGATGATAACTTTAGTGCTCAATCTGTTATGCTTGCCGCAATGATTCTTTAATTTCTTTGTCAGAACTAAGGATTATATCCTTATAGTATGATATTGAAATTGAAGGATCTTCATAGATCTATTCTTAGATCTTAGAAGTACTGATTGCAAAAGAAAACTCTTGGACAGTTAATGGCTATGCTCAGGAGACAGAGCCAGAGCTTGCAAAAGGGCAAGAAGCGCAAGGCGCATCTTACTTCGACATCCCATAAGGCCAAGGCTTGGCCGAAGGCTTCTGGGGTGTGAAGAAAAAGGCTAGGCTAAATCATCACAGTCTTCTGGGAAGACAAAGGACATATCCCAAGATGTCTGCCTAAACTGTGGCAAACGGGGTCACTGGAAGCATGACTGCCGTATGGACAAGGCAGACATGAAGGAAGTGAAGACGGGCAAGGCTCCGACTTCAGGTATGTTTGTTATGAACATATCCACTGCTAGTTTTAAAATTGGATTTTAGATACTGGATCTGGTACATAAATATATGTACTAATGTGCGGGATCTGCTTATTAGCAAGAAACTGGCTTCAGTTGAGATCGACCTATGAGTTGGAAACGGGACGAGAGTCACTGTTTTGGTCGTAGAAACCTAAGTTTTGGAACTGCCATTTGGGCATGTACTTAAATTAGGAAACTGTTATAATGTACCTAGTTTGACTAGAAACGTTATCTTTATATCTGGTTTAACCCGTTGCGGGTATACCTTTATATTCTAGAACACTAAGTGTTTTGTTTATAAAGATGATATTGAGATAAGCACATTAGATGTGAATAATAGAATTTTTATTTATAATATAAATGAATCTCAAACATATAACATGACAAACAAAAGCTCAAACTGAATAAATCTGTTGAGACTTAAAACTGGCATTGTTGTCTATGACACATTAACAAGACTCGTATATCCATACTTTCGAAGAGTGGATACTAGGACGGATTTGATTCTAATTCAAATGATGTCTATGAATCTAGTTTGTTAGGCAAAGTGCCTAAAACACATTTTACTTGGTAAAAGTGCAAGTGCCGCCGATCTGTTAGCCCTCGTTCATTGTGACGTAAGTGGGCCCATGTCTAGCTAGGCTAGAGGTGGATATGAATACTTCGTAACCTTTACGGATGTGGCATCGCATTACGGTTATGTGTATATTATGAAACACAAGTCAGAAAATTTTGAGTAATTCAAAGAGTTTCGACACGAAGTAAGAAAACAGACCGGTAAAAGTATTAAAAACATTACAGTTGGACCATAGTGTAAAATACTTAAACATATGAGTTTCAAGATTACTTGAAAGAGTATGGTATTCTTTCATAGTAGACTCTTCCGGGACACCTCATCCTAATAGTGTGTCCGAACAGAGTAACCGAACTTTGTTGGACATGGTAAGGTGAATGATGAGTCGCTCTGAGCTACCAATTTCCTTCTGAGGATATGCATTGAACAGTGCAATACTTATTTTGAATAGGGTTCCATGAAAATCTGTTAGACAGACTTCATATTAGATATGAACAGGAAAGAAACCAGGTTTTTCATTCCTGAAGATTTGGGAATGCTGGTCATACTCTAAATGTTTGGATGGTACCAAACAAGAACCCAAATCGGATAAGTGTCTATTTGTGGGTTGTCCTTGGGAAACCAAAGTATAGTACTTATACAACTTACAATAGAACAATGTAATTATTTCTCTCCATGCGGTTTTCCTAAGAGGAATACCTATATGCAGTGGTAAGTGGGAGGAAAGTAAAACTCGATGAAAATCAGAGTAATACTATTCCTGGCACCGAATCCTTAACGGAACATGAACAGTTCATCAGGGATGAGACTGTACCATAATCTTCGAATACACAAGAACCACGTAGGTCGGAGAGAGTTTGAAAACAACTTGAGAGGTATGGGTTTCTGATCTCACCTCGTGTAGATATCAATCTTATTGAGGAAGATGAACCGGATACGTATAAGGAAATGATACAAAGTATCGACTCCCTATTTTGGCAAAATGCCATGAAGTCCGAAATGGATTCCATTTATACCAACCAAGTATGGACATGGTTGATGTAACGGAAGGCATTGTGCCTATTAGTACTATTTGAGTCTTCAAGGGAGACATACATGGATGGCAACATACAAATGTACACAGCTAGGCTTGTACAAAAAGGATATCGTCAATGACATAGTGTCGACTACGATGAAATTTTTTCACATGTTGCCATGATTAAATCCATTTGGATATTGCTTGCTATTGCTGCATATTTTTTTATGAAATATGGTAGATGGTCATCAAAATCGCTTTCCTTAACGGAAACCATTTGGAGGATGTTTACAACATCTTGACGGTTTTGTCGTGCCAAAACATGTAAATAAGGTTTGCAAGTTAGACCGATCCATTCATGGATTGAAGCAAGCATTGTGTTCTTGAAACCAACGTTTTGATGAGATCATAATGGTATATGATTTCATTCAAAACGAATATGATTCTTGTGTATATAAGAAGGTTAGTGGGAGCACACTGACAATGAATGTCTTATAAGTTGATGATGTATTGTTTCTTAGCAAAAACATTCCCATAATATAATCGATGAAAGCTTAGCTTTCATTAAAATTCTTCATGGAATACCTGGGAGAAGCAGGCTTTATTCTAGGAATAAAGATCTACTGGATAGATCTAGAAAGCTGCTGACAACCCTCCCAGAGCTCGTACATTTTTGAAATGTACGTGACCTGATGTCTCATATGCTTTGAGCATATGTATACGCTATAAGACCAATCCAGGTGGTGGTCACTGGATTGATGTAAAGAACATCATTGATTATCTTAGACGAACTAAGGATGCTTTCTTAATTTATGGAGAATGAGAACTTGAGGTGACTAGGTTCACCGCTACAAGTTTCCAAACCGACAAAGATGACTTAAGTCACAATAAGGGTACATATTTAGTTTGAATCACGGAACAGTGAGCTGTAAATCTTCCAAGCAAGATACTGTTGCCGAATAAATAACAAAAGCGGAACATTGCTGCAGCTGAGGCAGCAATAGAAGCATTTTGGATCTATATAATCCTAATTGACTTAGGAGTAGTTCTGTTAGCAGCTGAGCTGGGCTACAGCACAGGCTAAGGAACCACGGTCTCATCAATGATCCAAGTATATACTTCGACTATTTCATCTGATTCGTTGGATCATACATCGTGGCGATGTGATGATCGAATAAAACGCATCAGATGATAACATTGTAAATCCGCTGTGGAAAGCTATTTCTCAGCAGAAATTTGAGCACCGTACATAGTCACGTGTTAGACACTTGAGTGATTGGCTATAGGCCAAGTGGGAGATTGTTGGACAATTATGACTCATAGCATCACTATTTGTACAGAATATGGCGTTGTTGTACAAATTAACTATGTGACAAAGGAAATTGCTCTTTTATCATTTGTAATTGGATTACCGAGATATATAAAAAATAAAAGTCCATATGATTAGTACCAGATTAATAAGATCTGAGACAATATTAATCCACTAAGGTTTAATCATTAAATATCCCTAGTCGTAGTATTATCGAGACTGGACATCGATAATGCGGAATAGACTAGTATTGCACTTGTGCGCATTATGGAGGCATAACGGCATAGTTCTCATATATTTGGGTATTGGATACTCACGCAAGTGTAATAGAAGGTACTGTTTACCGATGGTATGGAAAGAGCTTCGCTCTGGATAGACCCCTCGGAATCCCATTGGTAGTATGACTATGTGTCTATGGGAATCCGTATCAGGGTAGGTGTATTTGGTCTTAACCTGAGACTTGCATCGCTAATACTTGCGACAATCAGTATACTTTGGTTTTGGTCCTTCGGGGCTTTAATAGGTTCTGTGTACGCCTCTTCTTAGTATACTGAGAATCGTAGTGTATTGGATGTGATGTCAAGATGGAAGTATCAATTCAGTCATATGGAGATGATAATCACGCAGGATACAGAACTGGTACTCTTGTATGTTGCAGCTATCGGGATAATATGGCAAGGTCATGATTATCCAATTATAGAGACTAGTTACCAGAGATCTGATATATGCTTCGTACGGGGCAGACACAATTCCAGCCCCATGTCTAGCATGTGATATCATGATACTGGATCGTAATACGCAATAATACGTATGCTACTCCTGACAAAGATTATATATTCCTTTAAAGAATATTTCTGGAGAATTGGGTAGGCACGATGCTTTGTTAGAAGCCAACCATGTCTTGTAAATCAGTAAGAACGTGGTACTGGGTACGCACGTATTCGGATAGTCCGATGATCGTATTTACTGCCAACATATCCAGGGATCTCTTGGGTCACTTCCCGAAGATTCACCGTTGAGATTTGACTGGAACATGAAATTAACCTAGGATTAATTATGAGAGAGAAAATTAATCTGGGATTAATTACGGCAATAAATTAATCTGGGATTAATTAAAAGAGAAAGAATTAATCTGGGATTAAATTCGTCGAAAAAGAGAACGCAGTTAATTTGGAATTAATCGGTAAAGTAAATTCAATAGTGAAATTAGATTTTACTATTTAATTTATTTAATTGGGCTAAAATAATATATTAGATATATTAATTGAAATTAGATTTCAACGCGGAATTAAAATTGGATTTTAATTCAAGCGAACGAATTATTTTAGAATTAATTCGTTAGCGACTTCCGTAATAATTTTACGAGGCATTATTATTTAATTAAATTGGATTTAATTTCGTCGCAACGAAAAATTCATTTAATCGGATTAAACGAAACCGAGCCCGAAGTGTGTTGAGGAAACCACTTGAATTTTGAATTTAAAGTGGGTCCCACCAACTTACATCACTTGTCACTTTTTATTGATGGAAGTGGTTGAGTGTAATTATGGTAACTTACACAACACACTTTGTATTTCTTTTCGAAAAAAGGTTATACAAAACTTAAGTGACTTTGACTTGTGTATTATGTTTTTTAGAAACAAAATACAAAGGAAACTTCATATTCTCTCATTCTCCCACCATGGCAGAACATAATGCTTCGTTGGAGGAAAATTTTTCTTTCAATTTTTGTTCTTGCTAGCACATCAATGAGTGGATAAAGGTGATAGGGAAACTCACCCAAGTGTTGGAAACACTCAAGAAGGCTTGGAAGCTTCAACATCCACCGAAATGCATAAAAAGTCTTGAACTTCATCCGATCAAAGTGAGTATTTCCGCAACTTTCTTTGATTCATTCACACACAAATCACTTTTAGACGATCTTGGCATGTTCTAGGAACACTTACAACAATAAATTTAATAGTGAAATTGGATTTTTCTATTTAATTTATTTAATTGGGCTAAAATAATATAATAGATATATTAATTGAAATTAGATTTCAATGCGGAATTAAAATTGGATTTTAATTCGAGCGAACGAATTAATTTAGAATTAATTCGTAAGCGACTTACGTAATAATATTGTGAGGCATTATTATTTAATTAAATTGGATTTAATTAAGTCGCAACAGAAAATTCGTTTAATTCGGAATTAAACGAACCCGGGCCCAAACGAAGTTGCGTGTTGGATTGTCCGCCTTAAATTTGGAATTTAAAGTGGGGCCCACCAACTTACATCAAATGTCTACACTAGTGATGGAAGTTGTTATTAGTTGAGAAAAAACTTAGATTGCTTTTGACACACTCAAGCTAATTCCAACACACAAACTAAGTATATATTAATTTGGTCAACTTTGGAAGGTGGAACAAGTTACTATTCACAGCAAACCAAACTCTCTTCTTCTATCCCTAGCCATGGCTGAAACTTGCTTCTCTTGGAGGGCAAAATTTTCTTTCAATTTTTGTTCTTGCTAGCACATAAAGGAGTGAATCAAGGTGATAGGGAAACTCACCTGAGAGTTTGGAACTCGATTTAAAGCTTGGAGCTTCTACATCCCTCGATTTTTTCAAAGCCAAAAGCCGATCATTGTGAGTATTTCCGCAACTTCTCTTGTTTATTCACACTCAAATCACTCTTAGAGATCTTGTGGCATGTTCTAGGAACACTAACAATGGTATCAGAGACATCTAAGTTTGATTTGAAAATCTAGGGTTTATGGACTTTAATTTGGGAATTTATGCTTGAAGTATGTATTTTCTTGAATTGATTGTTTGGTTGAGCTTGGATGATGTTGAATTGGATTTTTACATCTTAGGAATTGAGAAATTGAATTGGATAAAATTTTCCCTAATTTCCTTAGCTTGGCCGAATGCACCCTAGATATGACTCATGGTGATTTTTTGATTTTAGACAATTGGATATGTTTAAAGCATGAAATGAATATTAATTGTTGGTTTAATTGGATTAAAATCGGAATTGAATGTTATTTCATGATGATTGCTGTGGAGTATGAAGCATGTGTAATAGATTGATTTTGCTTCAATTTGTGTTGGACATGAATTTGAAATGTTGAGTATGATTAATTGAATTAATTGGTATTTTGGAAATGTTAGATTAATTGATTAATTGTACTAATTTCACTTTAATTAAATTAATATGTAATTTGGAATAATGTGTTAATTTAATTGTTGTAATTGGGCTTAATGGGCTTGGTTGGGCCAAGTTTGGTTTTGGACAATTGGGTTGGATCCAATTGGGCCTAAAACCATTTCCATAAAGTCCAAATATGACAATTGGGCCTTTAAAAAAAATTTAATTGGGCCTAATGGGCCAAAATTTATTTTTGGCATCGGGTGATTCCTAATTCGGCCTTGGCATCTTGGGTTTGATCCATAATGGCCAAAGCCCATGCCTAAAGAATTAATTAAAAGCCCATTAGACTTTAATTAAAAGGTATTAGATACTAATTGGGCATTTGAGACCCATGTAAATTGGATTTGGAATCCAAGACTAAAAGACACTTTTAAAAGTGTAATTATTTAATTTGGAATTAAATATGAATTAGTATTGAATAGTTCGATATATTTCAAGAATGCTTACTTGGAGTATTTATTCTTAAACGAGTTGGACTCGCGCAAATCAAATCATTGTTTGAACATTAGATGGTCATTAATTCAAAGATTAATTAATTGGATTAGATTGATTGAATAATATGCTTTGTGTGAATACTTGGATGTATGAATGAATAATGTATATCAGATGGATATTAGAAGGGTGAGGGCAATTTTGGAAATTGTTGTAATAAATTTAGAATTTATTAAATTGGACCTGCGTGTCCAGCCTATTATCTCCTTATCTCATTGTATTTCTCTTCTCACCAATTCCCCTCAATGTAAATGAGATTTCTTTAGAAGTATTATGTAATTGGGTAGAAGTATGAATAGTGCTAGCGGGAGAGAGGAAAGTGAGAGATTTGTTCTAGGAACAAAGTTTGTTATATATCCATCCGAATATCATTATTATTTTATTTGCGCCTTATTATGCTTTTAGAATGCATGCTTAAGGGTGTATGATGAGACCAAATTGAAGATAATAAATTGGTTGCCAAATCGCGACAAAAACCCTCATATAATATTATGCGTTTTTCCTTCCATTGAGTGATTCTCTCTCAAGATCCACGATTAGCATTGGTTTGTTGACCAAAGTCAATACCTTTGTCTATCGCGGATGTGTTTGAATCACGAAAGCTTTGTTCCATATCGTACGTCTTGGGCAAGTTGTGATTTGTTGACCAAAGTCAAGGTCACTTCTTGTTCATTGGCCTCGATTATGAAGCTTTCCCACGGTCAATGGGTCACGCTTAACTGGTTTCATTAAGCTTGTTGAGCCAAAGCCAAGGCTTAGTTGATTTAGAGGAAAAAGGTTAGGCAATATATTGGATATATTAGCATTTATTGGATATATGTTTCGGACTTGGAGGTCCACCTACTGGATCTAGGAATTGGATGAGATCCAATTGATGTTATAGATCTACCTAGTTAAGTTTCATACAACTTATTGGCCAAATTCAAGGCTGTGTGTTATTTAACGGGATCTTAGCCAACTAAGAAACTAGGTTTCCCGAGTACTCCACAGAGGGTTAGAGGCTCGCCAAAAAATAGTGGGAGGTAAGTATTAAATTTGAAATTTCGTTTAAATACTTGCCAATACGCGCTTATTTTATTTATCGTTGTTATAAATATATTAGTTGGACTAATATTAAATATTGCTTTCATTGAACAGTTGGACTGTATTCAAACTACTTCATTTATAGTTGGTTATATAATTGGATTATAGTAATCAATACATTTGAATTTAACCGATCATTTATAGTTGATTATATAGTTAGACTATAGTAACCATTACATCTGATTGTACCCGAAATCGTTGATTGGATAGTTGGACTATAGCAATCATTATAACTGGAAAGATTAGCGTCAAATGACATAATCCTAGGTGAAAAATGTCTTTTACAGCTTTAATTTTCATATTGGGAAATGAATCTCAGGATAGTCCTGGGAGTTGAGAAGTTACTCTATTTGATAGAGCGACCTCTCGGGCCTAAGCCCAAAGTTGAGCATATAGTAGAGCATGAGCTTTGGAAGACTCATCGTGATGATAACTTTAGTGCTCAATCCGTTATGCTTGCCGCAAAGACTCCTTAATTTCTTCGTCAGAACTAAGGATTAGATCATTAGACCATGATGTTGAAATTAAAGGATCTTCACAGATCTAATCTTAGATCTTAGAATTGCTAATTGCAAAAGAAAACTCTTGGAAAGTTAATGGCTATGCTCAATGAGACAGAGCCATAGCTTACAAAAGGGCAAGAAGCGCAAGGTGCATCTTACTTCTACATCCCAGAAGGTCAAGGCTTGGCCGGAGGCTTCTGGGGGTGTGAAGAAAAGGGGAAAAGGCAAAATCGTCACAGTCTTCTAGGAAGATAGATGACATATCCCAAGATGTCTGCCTAAATTATGGAAAATGGGGTCACTGGAAGCGTGACTGCCGTATGGACAAGGCAGACATGAAGGAAGTGAAGGCGGACAAGGCTCCGACTTCAGGCATGTTTGTTATAAACATGCCCACTACTAGTTTTAAAGAATTGGATTTTTGATACTGGATGTGGTACATACATATGTATTGATGTGCGGGATCTGCTGATTAGCAGGTGACTGACTTCAGATGAGATTGACCTATGAGTCGGAAACGGGATGAGAGTCGCTGGTTTGGCTGTGGGAACCTAAGTTTTGGAACTGCCATTTGGGCATGTACTTAAATTAGGAAACTGTTATAATATACCTAGTTCGACTAGAAATATTATCTCTATATCTAGTTTAACTCGTTGCGGGTATACCTTTATGTTCATGAACACTAAGTGTTTTGTTTATAAAGATGATATTGAGATATACATATTAGATGTGAATAACAGTACTTATATTTTGAATATAAACAAATCTCAAACATATAACATGACAAACAAATGGCTCAAACTGAATTAATCAGGTGAGACTTATTTGTGGCATTGTTGTATGGGATACATTAAACAAGACTCGTATATCCACACTTTCGAAGAGTGGATACTTGGACAGATTTGATCTGAAATCATATGACGTCTACGAATCTTATTTATTAGGCAAAGTGCCTAAACGCCTTTTAGCGGTAAATGATGTACATGCCACTGATCTGTTAGCCCTCGTTCATAGTGACATAAGTGTGCCCATGTCAAGCTAGGCTAAAGGTGTATATAAATACTTCGTAACCTTTATGGATGTGGCATCGCGTTACGGTTATGTGTATCTTATGAAACACAAGTCATGAACTTTTAAGTAATTCAAAGAGTTTCGACACGAAGTAAGAAAATAGACCGGTAAAAGTATTAAAAACATTACGGCTGGACCATAGTGTAAAATACTTAAACATATGAGTTTCAAGATTACTTGAAAGAGTATGGTATTCTTTCACAGTGGACTCCTCCCGGGACACCTCAATTTGACGGTGTGTCCAAACAAGAGAAACCGAACTTTGTTGGACATGGTAATGTTAATGATGAGTCGCTCTGAGCTACCAATTTCCTTCACGGGATATGCATTAAACAGTGCAATACTTATTTTGAATAAGGTTCCATGAAAAATCTGTTATACAGACTTCATATTAGATATGAATAGGAAAAAAATCAGGTTTCTCATTCCTGAAGATTTGGGAATGCTGGGCATATGTTTGGATGATACCAAACTACATCCCAAATCGGATAAATGCCCATTATGTAATTGGTTATCCTAAGGAAACTAATTCCACAACTCACAGGAGAACAAAGAAATTTGTTTGTGAAATATGACAGATGGACGTCAAAACCGCTTTCCTTAACGGAAACCTTTTGGAGGATGTTTATATACAACATTCTGACGATTTTGTCGTGCCGAAACATGCAAACAAGGTTTGCAAGTTAAATCGATCCATTTATGGATTGAAGCAAGCATTGTGTTCTTGGAACCAACATTTTGATGAGATCATAATGGTATATGATATCATTCAAAACGAATATGATTCTTGTGTAAATAAGAAGGTTAGTGGGAGCGCATTAACAATGAATGTCCTATAAGTTGATGATGTATTGCTTCTTAGCAATAACATTCCCATAATATAATCAGTGAAAGCTTGGCTTTCATTAAAATTCTCCATGGAATACTTGGGAGAGGAAACCTTTATTCTAGGAATAAAGATCTACTGGGATAGATCTAAAAGTTGTTGGCACTCTCCGAGAACTCGTACATTGAAAGACATGTACGTGACCTGGTGTCTCATATGCTTTGAGCATTTGGAGTCACAATCAGGCCGATCCAGGTAATGGTCACTGGATTGATGTTAAGAACATCCTTAAGTATCTTAGATGAACTAAGGATGTTTTCTTAAGCTATGGAGAATGAGAACTTGAGGTGACTAGGTTAACCGATGTAAGTTTCCAAACCGACAAAGACGACTTTAAATTGCAATAAGGGTACTTATTTAGTTTGAATAACGGAACAGTGAGCTGGAAATCTTCCAAGCAAGATATTATTGCCGAATAAATAACAAAAGTGGAACATTGCTGCAGCTGAGGTAGCATAATAAATATTTTGGATCCATAAAATTCCTAATTAGATTATGAGTAGTTCTGATAGCAGCTGAGCTAGGCTACAGCGCATGCTAAGGAATCGCGATCTCATCAACGATCTAAGTATGTACTTCAACAGTTTTATCTGATTCGTGAGATCATACATCGTGGCGATATGATGATCAAATAAATCGCATCAGATGATAACCTTGTAAACCCAATGGCGAAATCGATATCTCAGCATAAACATGAGCGACCCGTACATAGTTCAAGTGTAGGACACTTGAGTGATTGGCTATAGGCCAAGTGGGAGATTGTTGGACAATTATGACCCATAGCATCACTATTTGTACAGAACATGGTGTTGTTGTACAAATTAACTATGTGACAAAGGAAATTGCTCTTTTATCATTTGTAATTGGATTACCGGGATATATAAATGATAAAAGTCCATATGATTATTACCGGATTAATAATATATGAGACAGTATTAATCCACGTAAGGTTTAATCATTAAATATCCCTAGTAATTGTATTATCGAGACTGGACATCGATAATGCGGAATAGGCTAGTATTACACTTGTGCGTGTTATGGAAGCGTAACAGCATAGTTCTCATATATTTGGGTATTAAATACTCATGCAAGTGTAATAGGAGGTTGTGTTTACCGATGGTACGGAAACAGCTTCGCTCTGGATAGACCCCTCAGAATATCATTGGTAGTGTGACTATGTGTCTATGGGAATCCGAATCAGGGTAGGTGTATTTGGTCTTAACTTGAGACTTGCATCGCTAATACTTGCGACAATCAGTATACTTTGGTTTTGTTCATCCGGGGCTTTAACAGGTTCTGTGTACGCCTCTTCTGGGTATACTGAGAATCGTAGTGTATTGGGTGTGATGTCAAGATGGAAGTATCACTTCAGTCATATGGAGATGATGATCATGTAGGATACAGAACTAATACTCTTAAGTACTGCAGTCATCAGGATAATATGACTAGGTCATGATTATCCGATTATAGAGACTAGTTACCAGAGATCCGATATATGCTTCGTACGGGGCAGACACAATTCCATCACTAGGCCTAGCATGTGATATCGATACTGGATCGTTATACGCAATACTACGTATACTACGCCTAACAAAGATTATATATTCCTTTAGAGAATATTTCAGGAGAAATTTGGTAGGCACGGTGCTTTGCTAGAAGCCAACCATGTCTTGTAAATCGGTAAGAACGTGGTACCGGGTATGCACGTATTCAAATAGTTTGATGACCGTATTTACTACCAACATATCCAGTGATCTCTTGGGTCGCTTCCCAAAGATTCACCGTTCAGATTTGACTCGAACAGAATTAATCTGGGATTAATTATGAGAGAGAAAATTAATCTGGGATTAATTACGGTAAGAATTAATTGGGATTAATTGCGTCGATAATTTATCTGGGATTAAATTCATCGAGAAGTGATAACGCGGTTAATTTGAAATTAATCGGTAAAATAAATTTAATAGTGAAATTGGATTTTTCTATTTAATTTATTTAATTGGGCTAAAATAATATATTAGATATATTAATTGAAATTAGATTTCATTGCGGAATTAAAATTGGATTTTAATTCGAGCGAACAAATTAATTTAGAATTAATTCGTAAACGACTTACGTAATAATATTGTGATGCATTATTATTTAATTAAATTGGATTTAATTAAGTCGCAACGAAAAATTCGTTTAATTCGGAATTACACGAACCCGGGCCCGAGCGAAGTTGCATGTTGGATTGTCCAACTTAAATTTGGAATTTAAAGTGGGGCCCACAAACTTACATCAAATGACTACTCTAGTGATGGAAGTTGTTATTAGTTGAGAAAAAGCTTAGATTGCTTTTGACACAATCAAGCTAATTCCAACACACAAACTAAGTATATATTAATTTTGTCAACTTTGGAAGGTGGAACAAGTTACTATTCACAGCAAACCAAACTCCCTTCTTCTATCCCTAGCCATGGCCGAAACTTGCTTCTCTTGGAGGGCAAAATTTTCTTTCAATATTTGTTCTTGCTAGCACATAAAGGAGTGAATCAAGGTGATAGGGAAACTCACCCGAGAGTTTGGAACTCGATTTAAAGCTTGGAGCTTCTACATCCTTCGATTTTTTCAAAGCCAAAAGCCGATCATTGTGAGTATTTCCGCAACTCCTCTTGTTTATTCACACACAAATCACTCTTAGAGATCTTGTGGCATGTTCTAGGAACACTAACATGAATAATTTCCGGAAATTATTTCGGAGTTGAAACAAGCGAAAACAGTGAAAAACTGCGTTACCGGGTGACTTTTGAGCTATCCGGGTGACGGCTGTCCAAACAGTGAATTTGTCACTGTTCAGACAGCCCATGAACTGTCCTAATACTATTGGGGCTGACCTGGACATCCCTCATGTGTATTGGGTAGTCGGTTCGGTCAAAAATACGTTTTATGCCATTTTACGAAAAATCATTTTCGTATATGTTTCACGACGTTTCATATATATATTCATGTCGCTATTTGATATCGAACAAATGTGTTTAGGTGAAATATGAATGAATTATTCATATTAGATATTGAATAATTCATTCGGTAATTTAAAAAGTTTTAAAATTACGATTTCGGCCGAAACGCGCTTCCGCCGCGCCCTTCGCCCAAAACCCCAACACATATATGGTATATAGTTTTGCTCCATACATTATTAATATTTAGAAGTAAAACATAAACAAATCACACACTATAAAGTACTAATTGACATCTAATTTTTATATCTTTAGTTTCAAAGAGATTCGACACATTAAGTTGAACAAGATCTGCTGGATCTTTAGCCACTCTAATATTTCTTATCTACTGGTTATATTCATTTTTATTAATTTATCATCATGAGGATTCGTGACTATTATTAGGACATTAATCATGTCATTCTTTTACATATACATATCTATTATGATATATTTAATATTCATTTCATGGAATGTTGAATATCTTATTTCCAAAAAACATTCAACTCACATTTTCAGCTGTGAAGTAATGTTAGATAAAGTTGAGTTACACTCAATAATAATATACCATCTATGTCTTTTATAATTGTCAGAGCTTCATGCTCTCGTGTAAAATATGGCAGAGGAAAATATTCATCCTTTAAGGATATATGTTTTCCTTAATGTTACATTCCAAGCCCATAGCTTGGATTCACATTTTAATATCTAGACCCCATGAATTAAAATGGTATAATTAGATATCGATAATAAAGATTTCATAATCATGCATAGAACTCCAGGTTCATATATATGATACTGTAAGCTTATAATTTTAGATTCTAAATATTTAAAGTTTTAACTTAAAATTCAAGTTCTATTTTGTTCATTAAAATTTTAAATTCTCTTTTAGAATTCATAACTCCAAACTTCAGGTTTATATTTAAAAATTATCGTATAACTTCCAGTTCTAATTTATATGATTAATTTTCTGAACTTTGGGTTCATGTATGAAAATGATAAATGTAGAACGTTTGACTCTAAGTGTACAACTAAGAACTTCATGTTTTAATTTATTTGTAATTGTCAATTGTAAATATATACTTGTGTCTTGATATGATAACCATTTCGGCCGATATCTTTGAAATTCAGCATATTTCTACTAGATATGGCTAAATATAAAATATTTTCGATATATAGTTTAGTTCCACTTGAAGGGGTTTTTATGGCGGAATTCCAGTAACGCATTAGAATAGTGGAAAATCAAAATTTTCCGATTTCAAAATTTTTCTTGAATCAATTAAATAAACTTATTTATTTAATTATCCAATTATCAAATTCTGAAAAATTACACAAGAGATCAAAATTCTTGGTAATTACCGAATTGCCCCATAACTTTGCAAATTGATCATTTTAGTCCAAAAATTGTCAAATTCAATTTTAGATGATTCTAAATAATTTCTAAAATGTTTTTCAACATATCCAATACATCAATATCAGATTTCACACAAATCCCCAAATTTAAGCTAATTGCGGGGAGCACCCTACATTTTCGGTTTATTGTATTTTGGTTCATTTTTGTTCAAAACATGCCAAGATCAAATCCAATCAACCCAAAAATTTACATGCATCATATATACTCCATAATACATCACATATATGAAAAGCCCTAATTTTGGAATGGGTTATGAACCCTAATTTTTCAATTTCATCAAATTGACCAATTTTACCAAATCTTTAAAATCCAACACTTTAATCCATTCAATACTTCACCAAACAAGCCTCACCACTTTGAAATAACTCTAGAACAATTTTAGGTCACCAATGAGTGGCTAAACAACTCTAGAATGGCAACTTGATTTCCAAAGAATCAAAAGTAAGCCTTTGAAACCATTTCAAGGTTACTTACATGCATAGATTTTTCATTCAAGTTCACAACCAAATAAACACAAAGTATAAAAGAAGAGAGAACATAAAAGAAACACAAAATGATGCCAAGCATGTTAGAAACTATTTTCATGTTGAAAGTTTTAAGGAAAGACTTACAAAATCCAAGTTTTACAAGCCTTTGCCTTTTTGCCTTCAAGCTTTTCTCTGAACTTTCTGTTATGTTTATTTTGTGTCTAATGAACTTATGAAACCCTAAAATGAAACAAAACAATTTATACTTCACAAAATAGCCTTGGCCGAAAATTGGATGCATAAATAATATCTAGATATTATTTTGGTTTCATTTAAAGTAAGCTTTATCAACTTCTGTTTTAAATCATTACACCTTTAATGAATTAATCAAAAAGTCAACAAAGGCAACTAAAACCATTTAAAAAAATATCACAACTTAGGATATTTATATTTTTAATTAATTTAATTATTTAACAATTAAATAATTAAATAATTATTTAAATACAAATATATTAAATATATGTATTATATTTACATTAAATATCAAATACATATATATTTATGATATTAGTCAAATATCTCAATTTGACAATTAATTAATGTGTATTTGATAAAATCTATCATTAAATGTAAATACACAAAAATTAGGAAATGACTATTAGGTCCCTTCACACGTATTTTGCGTTTAACATTTAAACGACTTATAAATAATCAGTATTATTTATAAATGTTGCCCCAGTGCTCTACGAGTATATTTCATTAGTGAGACTCTCTAGATTCAGGCATATCCGTCATGAAATCTAATTTTGTGTCCATAATTTACCCACCCGTAAATTATGACGACCACAGATAAACTCGCTAAATCATACAGGTCGAGGTCATGGAAAATGTATAATTCCTCTGTCACAGGTATCCGGATATATCCAAGATATATAGATGTAAACGTCAAATCTCTATAGGGACTATCCTGTCGACGTCTCTATCAGCAATCTCTAAAAGAGAACACTTAGCAACTGATTTCGAAAGTGTACCACGGGCCCATAGTTTTTATCTGATTGCTAATCATATATGGACTACCTATGCTCTGTACACAGAATTGACGGTTCCTATCTCGACACACACAGGACACCCTGAGGATCTATCCACACCCAACGAACATGCGGAGGTTTGATCTAAATAGATCAGTAACGTGACTGCCATCTAAGTATGGGGGATGTCTCATGTGCCCACAGTGGTATCTCAAGTCGAAGAATCACAAATGCTACTCAACCTGAGAAGATTATTATTGACGTTGGTGTACCATCCATTAAGAATCTTCAGTGAGTCGTTCAGTGTTTATCCGTTATAAACACCTACACGTCTATACGAGTCCCCAAGAATCATGGTTCATTGAGAAACCATTGGAATCATATATTCCAGTATACGACATATACCGGTTTCAACGGGTTTAGTTTAGTGACCAAGTAGTGTAAACCTTGACCAGGAACTGTCTGAGAATGACAACGTCAAGATACAACTCAATGTCAGTTTCGACGCTTTTGCAACAGTATCATGACTAATCATCCTAAGGTCTATTACGTCTTTACCATATTAAAAGATATATTATATTACAGAAACTGCTTGTATTATTCATAATAAAATATTTTACAGTAGCATTCTCAAAGAAATACAACCGGGAATTGGTGCTCTGAGCACCAACCCCAACACCACTTGCTACTAAAATTATTACTCTTCCAGAGCCTTAAATTAATATTAAGTTCGAGAAATATTTCTTATCTCGAAAAATATATAACAACACTATCAACTAAGCATGTATTCTTCTCATTTTTTTAGAGTGGATAATTTATTTTATAAGTCTATTTGATTTCTAAAAATCTTCATAAAGGTTGATCAATGATATCTATAAATAAGATACAAATTTTGTGTACATCAAAGACATAATCATTGTATTTTTGTATTAGTCAAAGTAATATCTTCAGGATATTTGAGAGTACTAAATATTTTCTGGATATTTTCGTCACAGGTATCCGGATATATCCCAGAGATATAGATGTAAACGTCAAATCTCTATAGGGATTATCCCGTCGACGTCTCTATTAGCAATCTCTAAAAGAGAACACTTAGAACTGATTTCTAAAGTGTACCACGGGCCCATGGTTTTTATCTGATTGCTAATCATATATGGACTACCTATGCTCTGTACACAGAACTTACGGATCCTATCTCGACACACACAGGACACCCTGAGGATCTAACCACACCCAACGAACAAGCGGAGGTCTGATCTAAATAGATCGGTGACGTGACTGCCATCTAAGTGTGGAGGATGTCTCATGTGCCCACAGTGGTATCTCAAGTCGAAGAATCACAAATGCTACTCAACCCGAGAAGATTCTTATTGACGTTGGTGTACCATCCATTAAGAATCTTCGGTGAGTCGTTCAGTGTTTATCCGCTATAAACACCTACACGTATATACGAGTCCCTAAGACTCATGGTTCATTGAGAAACCATTGGAATCATATATTCCAGTATACGACATGTACCGGTCTCAACAGATTTACTTTACTGACCAAATAGTGTAAACCTTGACCAAAAATTGTCTGAGAATGACAACGTCATGATACAACTCAATGTCAGTTGTGACGCTTTTGCAACAGTATCATGACTAATCATCTTAAGGTCTATTAGGTCTTTACCATATTAAAAGATATATTATATTACAGAAACTGCTTGTATTATTCATAATAAAATATTTTACAGTAGCATTCTCAAAGAAATACAACCGGGAATTGGCACTCTGAGCACCAACCCCAACACCACTTGCTACTAAAATTATGACTCTTCCATAGCCTTCAATTAATATTAAGTTCGAGAAATATTTCTTATCTCGAAAAATGTATAACAACATTATCAACTAAGCATCTCTCCTTCTCATTTTTTGAGAGTGGATAATTTATTTTATAAGTCTATTTGATTTCTAAAAATCTTCATAAAGGTTAATCAATGATATCTACAAATAAGATACAAATCTTGTGTACATCAAAGACATAATCATTGTATTTTTGTATCAGTCAAAGTAATATCTTCAGGATATTTGAGAGTACTAAATATCTTCTTGATATTTGAAAGTGTTGACTTTTTATCATAAACATATCACATCTGGTTATGATGCAAATCTTAATAAACTTAAAATAATAATTCAAGAGTCTAAGGAAGAATTAAATGAAAAAAAATAATTTTAAAGTAAATAAAGAGATATAAAAATAGTAATACAAAATTATAAATTGTATTCACAAGTGTGTTATGATTTCACTTACGAGAACCTTATTCATTTACTACAGCGGAGTTTCTATATTATATCTATACGTAGTTGGAATTAACATTCATTACTGAGAATATTAAGAAATTAAATTTCGTGTTCTATGAGAACATCATTTTTTTATTTATAAATTATAGTTCATAATTATAAGTTCTGATCTTAGAAGCTAATTTAAACTTCAGGTCTAATTAGCTTTTTATTATTGCAAACTTATTACGGTAATAATATATATAGAATAATTGAGAAGAATTAAGATAAAATAAAAATCACATAAATTCATATGATGCAAATAAAAAACTACATACACATATTTGAAACTTCATGCTCTCTTTAAAAATATTTATTTGATCTAGAACTTAATGTTCTTATCTTACATTATTATTTAGGACATCAGATCCTAAAAAAGAAGTTATATCTCAGAGTTTCAATTTCTTATTGATAAGATTAATATTTAGGCCTTCAAGTTCATAAATATGATATAATAAATTCAGAATTTCAGGTTCTATGCTAGACTTAAAACTTCAGGTTCCAAATTAAAATTTTAATTGATGAGGGGTAAAACTTCAGGTTCTTTAATTGTAAAACCTAAATTTAGAACTTCGGTAACTATAATTATTTTTATATTTAGAACATCAGGTTCTAATTTAAATGTTAATTAATGAGGTTAGAACTTCATGTTCTAGTTTACCGCTTATATCTTGTCATAATCATGGAAAAAATAAAATGAAATAAAAATAAATAAGAAATAAAAATATTTTACTTATTTTTTGATTTGGAGTGTCCAACTTAATGGCAATCACACATCATAGTAATAAGGACAATTAATGTATTAAACTAATAACAATAAAAATATAACATAATAAATTAGAAATACGATATCTAATTTTAAAATTAAAATTCAGAACTTCAGCTTCTAATATTGAGATTCGGAACTTCAGGTTTTGAATTAAGACTACAGGTTCTAATTTTAATATCGAAATTCAGAAGTTCCGATTTATTTATACTGTAAAACTTCAAGTTGCAAAAATAATAAAAATTTGGTTCGAAAGATAATTTAACCACAAAATTTAGGAGCGTAATGATAATAATCACATCAAATTCATTCACAAATCACGAAGATTTAACATGCTAGGTGACTCGACTTATTTGATCATTAGGATGAGCCGTATACATACCATCATATGAAACTTGATGGAGATGGCGTGATTTGGTTTTAGACAAAATCATTATCATCAAATTTTATAGAAGGCCATTTATGTAGGAAACAAGGGCATGTCTATGATACCATTGGGTATCACATACTATTGGGTATCAAAGTTGCATGTTCAATGCAACTTTCTGTTAGAGATATGCCCTATACCCAACTTGTGGATGGGCTATATGTACATGTATTTGTAATATTTTCATTAATTAATAAAATGACAATCTTTATTATATGTGTCTTACATAACTTATATAAATCATCAACACTGTAATAAAGCCCTTGGAGTAATAAGTCTATGGCTTCCACGCCTTATGAGAATCATTACTCTTAAATCTTCATAGTAATAGTTTTGTGAATAATCTGGGCGTTCACAAAGCGGAGAGACTAGCATGATGATATGATCCGCCCTCAAGTGGGGTAGCCGATCTCATACGCTACTAGCGGAGATCCGTCCACTTGGTGTATCACATGGATGCATGAGTTGCTCGTGTCGATCGAACTGACCGCCAAAAGTTTTCATATGGAGTGTTTATCCCATGTGTCTGTGAGAACTTTCATGTATCGATTATATGACTAGTCCTTAGACTTGAGGTCTTTAAAATGTTATGTGTGGATCAAATAACTTTGACATTCTCTTTCCTCGGTTCAAAAGATCCGGTCATAAGGGTATGATTGGGTCATTTGTTGAAACACATGAAGTTTGTAAAGATACAACAGAGAATCGCCACTCTCTCGGATAATATTTTCTTATAAGAGTAGTATTCCAGTTCGCGGGTTGATAATATGTGTGATCAGTGCTTGAGACTGTAGCCAAAGCGGAAGAATCATGTGAGATTCTTGGGTTAGCACGATTCATGACACTATCAACATCATACCTTTGACCATATGGGTAGACACTTTCCGTACCCTAGGTCAATAGGTGGGGATACAGTGAGGCGAAAGACCGTATCATATGTAAATCGCATAGAGAATGAGTATATATATCTTTCATTCTCATTTGGGGGCCTTGGCATGTTGCTAGATGTCAACCTTGGTCATTGAAATCGAACGACCATCTGATCGGAGAATAATTTATGTTCGATTAAATTATCACGATTCATTTCATGTCCAACTTGAGGGGAACCCAAAAGGTCACACACAATAAAGTCGAAATCAATGGTTAAGAGTGCACAATACATATTTAACAGCATATATGATTACTGTAGGAATTGTTCATAAATGGTTCAATGTGTTTAATTATTGAGCAGATCATTTATGAGGTTCCATAGTGGCTTACGGATTGGTGAATGACGATAGGGGCACTTTGGGAATTGGAATAAATAGAAAAAAAATTTTACTATTCATGTGAATAGTAATGCGTGAATATTAATTTTTTTTTTTATTTTTGTTATTTGTTTTGAATTCCAATTCGGCCCAAACTCTTATTAGGGTTTTTATAATCTCATTAAACCACTAAATTAAGATCAAATGGCTAAGATTAAATTGGCTTTTATCCCATATCGGATTCTTAATTAATTTTGTTGTCTTTGGAGCACTATATAAACCAAAAGAATTATTCACAAATTTTTGCACCAAACCTTTCATATCTTGGGTTTATATAAGTGAGCAACTCTAAAGTTTAAGAGTAAGCCACTGATTTTGAGGATCCTTAAGTCTAATTGACTAGAGGAACCTCGAGTTAAAAGTTTTGAGGTATTTGCCTAGGCTAGAACCAAGGGCAAAATGCCCGTGCACTCAAGGCGTAGTCTTGCTGTTGAGTTTTGGCTTTGGTGTGTGCATCTTTGGAGGCCACACACTTGGGTGGCTCTTTGGAACGTGGAAGAGCTTGCTGAATTCGAGAAAAGCTTGTAGATTGGAGGGAGGACTGGAGGAGTCTACGGTTCAAGTAAGTTTTTTTTTTTCTTTATTTTTATTAGAGTTCTTATGATAGTTAGCATGTTTAGGTTTATGTTCTTTGCATGTTTTATAAGTTTTATGCTTAGAATATATAGTAACATGCCTAGACTTGTAGAACAATAAAAACAAATGGGTCTTGGCCAAAGGGAAAACGACATATTTTTTTTTTATTTTTCCGCTGCGTACTCGTGGCCGCTTCCCAACACTTTGAGTATTGAACATGCAACTTTGAGTATTAAACATGCAAATTATATCAATAAACATGAAATTTTTTAAAACATGAAATTTTTTAAAACATAAAATTAATTGCATGTTTATTGGTAGAAGTTGCATGAACATGCTCAAAGTTGCATTGAACATGCAACTTTGAACCCAAAGGTATTTGATACCATTGGATATCATAGCATTACTCAGGAAACAAAGGTTTCAGGCCTTACTGAATTAGAGTTACGGCAAGTCGGCAATCCACTCATAAAAAGATAAATTTATTTGTACGTTGGGGAAGGAAAAGAATTAATATAAAATCTGATCATGTTGATAACGTATTATAAAATAAGAGAGAAATAAAAGAAAAAAAGATACTTTCAAAGCTGCAGACTTTTCTTATTAATTCCGAATTGAATTATAAATTACAATAGATATTTTCTCTTTATAGATAGACAAATTTAAGATTGTTATCCCTAAATAATGTGAGATAAATTAAACTTATAAATATTAAAAGGGTCATGCTAACGAGTGTCATTATGTCACTCATTAAGAATCCATTTTAGAAAATTTTCACATCATTTTATGGGGAATGCAAAAATTTGTCAAAATATTAATTATTTCTTCTTCATTTTTCCTATAAAAACTTTCATAAAATAGATCATTAACGATGTAATTAATGATATAATTATTATTTTTGATTACCATCCGGGTTTTGACGGCAAAATATCCCTGGAATGTGCCTCCCAACAGTTAAAAAACAACGTCGTTTCGTTCCACTCACAAATACACGCAAAACAAAACAGATACATATCATCAAATAAATATTGATCGATTCGATTTCGATTCAAGAAGTCACGGAAAAGGAAAATCGAAAGCGAATCTGATCAATGGAGAATTCAACACAAGAAACGAACTCTCACTTAGTCAATTCCTTCATGGAGATCACATCCTCCACTAAAGACGAAGCTCTCTTCTTCTTAGAGTCTCATCAGTGGGACCTGGACGCCGCCGTTTCCACTTTTTTAGACGACGCCACCGCTGTCGTTGACGAAGCTTTGCAACCGGTCGCTACTCTCCCTGCTGTTAACTCCCCCTTGTCGTCTCCGTCTGCGTCTGTCTCTCGGTCTCGCTCGCCCTCGCCTGCTGCGGCTCGTGAGCCGTACGAGCTGCGGTCGCGGCGCCGACCGGGGGAGGAGGATAAGAAGGCGGCGACGGGGACTTTACGTGGCGGAATTAGGACCCTTGCTGATCTGAATAGGACTCCTCCCGGTGTGGCCGATAGTGACGATGACGACGATGAGCCGCAGCAGTATTACACTGGTGGTGAGAAGAGGTATAATTTAAGTTTCTTATGATGCAAAAATACTTTTTAATTTTATTCTGCTTTAATTAATTCGGAATTAAATTCTTTTTTGTCGCTAACAGGCTTGGCTTGGTCGCGTAAGGATTATAATTTAATGTTTAGGTGTTCGAATCCAGAGTGTGTTTCTTGTAACTTAAGCTGGAAGGGTAGTTGGGGCGGTGGTGTTTCCAAAGATTACAAACAGAAATTAAATTTTAATTTTTTTTTTTTATTTGACTAGAGCTGTAACTGCTTAATTCTGTTTAACTAATTAATGTGTTTTATACTCTTTTTTTTTTGTTGCTAATGGGATGCAATCTTTTCTTGTAATTGATTGTATGATAAATGCACACACGAGCTTAATGTCAAAATTGTATGATGGTTAGTGGAACAAGATGATAATCTTTTCTGGACTTTTTGGTTAGTGATTGTTCCTTACATTTAATGGCTGAAATTTTCATCATGATATCTCCACCGAAGAGTGAAAACAAACTTTAGAAGCTTAATAGTGAGGTACAGTACACTATACATTACAATGTTGTGCAAAACTTTCCTTCACAGTTTGCTATTGTAGGTAGATACTTATTAGAAATTTGATTTATCCAATTTGCATGGAACTCTTTTCATGGTGGGGAAAAAATTTCTCAATGGTTATGCAGTAGTTGTTTTGCTTTGTTTGTGTGCGCATGCATGAACAGATTTATTCACTTTGCATGATAAATTTGTTGGTTATTTTTGAATTGTTCATTAATTCAACGAGCTGAACCTCAACTAGTTTTTAACACCAGATTTAAAATGTTCTTATGGGGTTTTTTCTTTAAAAAATTTATTTCTGATCTGGTTGCAGTGGGATGCTGGTCCAAGATCCTACCAGGGGGAACAATGTGGATGCAATTTTCAATCAAGCTAGACAGTCAGCTGTGGAAAGGCCTGACCTTCGACCATCATCAAGCTCAAAGGCCTTCACTGGAACAGCAAGATTACTCTCTGGAGAAACACTGTCATCTGCTCCAGCTCCTCCGCCAGAACATGTCTCACACAACATCACTTTTTGGAGGAATGGATTCACTGTAGATGATGGTCCATTGCGGAGGATGGACGATCCTGCAAATTCTTCCTTTATGGAGGTAATATACTAATATTCTATAGTAATATTTCCCGACTTTCATGATTTTGCTATTACTGTGAAAATGGCCTTTGCTGAGTTGAATTCAACCTGACCTTTGCTGAGTTGAATTTCAACCTGACCATCGCATTCAACTTCCAAAATAAAAAGAATCCTACATACTGTAGTCTGTAGGTGAATAGAATAACATTTTACCGACATTTTTCAACACCTGGTTCCCTAGTTACATGTTTGCCATGCTGGCTGGGTAGGTTCTCTCTCGTTTACTTCTACTACTTATGTATTGGTTGCATCTCAATGCAGAGCATTACGAGGTCTGAGTGTCCGAAAGAGCTTGAACCTGCTGATAGGAGAACTCAAGTGCATGTTGAACTCATCAATAAGCGAGAGGAGGACTACGCTGTGCGTTTTTTCTCCCTTCATTTCTGTATATTTGTTCTTGTATTTCCATCTTGCATATACACTGCTTAACTCTCATGTTTCATGTAGGAACCACCAAAGCGCCGATCTGCATTCCAGGGTGTAGGAAGAACTTTAGGTGGAAGTGACCCTCCTGCCCCTGCTGCCTCCGAGCCAACTTTTACTGCTGCTTCCTTAAACACAGCTCCACCTCCAACTGGTCTAGTTGTGGATGCATCGTTACCGACTACCTTAATTCAGCTGAGGTTAGCAGATGGTACCCGCATGGTTTCTCGCTTCAACCACCACCATACAATTCGAGATATTCACAGATTCATTGATGCATCAAGACCCGGCGGTGGAAGAAACTACCAACTGCAGGCTATGGGGTTCCCTCCCAAGCAACTCACCGATCTAGACCAGACCGTAGAGCAAGCTGGCATAGCCAATTCAGTGGTTATCCAGAAAATCTAGTAGCTCACTCTCAGCTTTCAAGTCGTACTTAATTTAATTTTTATTACACACACAAGATTTTTATTCGGATTTCTGTTTTTGTAGTAAAGATTCAATTTCTGTGGGTTTTCCCAATCTTAAGAGATGATTTAGCAGCTCCACATTCATTGAAGTTGAATACGTTTACTCGCTCCGTTATATGAAAACTGATTTCAATCTCATTGCGAGTGAGTTTACAAATCTCACTGATAGGGATTTTTTAAAAACTCCACCAGCGAATGAAATGAGAGGGGAAGACTGAAGGTTTTTTGTTTTTTGTTTTTTTGTTTTTAAATAAAAAATTCGCAATTGTTTCGAAAACTTTCTTGACAAAATATTATTGTTTGCTCTTTAAACAGATTATGTATTTCATGGCAATTTTTAATTAAAAAAATTCAATGGAATAATTTATATATTGTGAAAAGTATGGAGAGTGTTAAAATATGTTTCCTTTTTAAATCATCAAATTTATTGGGTTTTAAAATCCTAAAATTTTAAAATAGTTTTGAGGGTTTGGAGTTTATTTAACATATCTCTAAAAAGTGTAGGAATTTATCCAACACTTAAATAGGAAAAGAAAAAGAGAAATTTACAAAAAATAATTTAAAAACTGTTACGAATATAAGAAAATAACAACTTCACAAATCATATTTTTATTGACTAAAGAAATATCTTTCAAACCAAAATGTCATAATTTTCTCGAGAAACACTTTAGTGTGTCATTTTTTTTAATTGTTGGAAACCTCACCGCCAAATCACCTCTTTCGGGTTTAAGCGGAGCAGATAAAATATCCGACTATCCCATGCTCTTATAAAAAACGCACTCTCTGAATTCAAACTCAGGATCTTAAGATGAGATCTTGAACTTTACACTACCAATCCATGCTCTTAGGGGACGCTTAAGTGTGTCATGCTAATCCCGTTATACCATTTAATAGAGTAGGATGTAAGTCTCATAATTTTTTTTTCAAATTTAATTTAAATTATGGAACCCACAGGACCTATGGAGCCACATGAGTCCATTACCATGCCAATATATATCTTGGCCACAACCCTTTTCTCTCCAAGCTCTTTGCACTCTCAAACTCTCTTACTTCTCAACTTCTCAAAGCGACGCACCGGTCGTCCAACATAGCAGTAGCAGCCCGCCCTATAAATATGTTGTAGGAAAAGTTACATAAACTATGCAAAAAAGTAAAAAGAATATGTTGACGGCTGATTTTGGTTTCAGGGTAATATTGGAATATCACCTCCGAGGTAATCCTCCTTCAATAGTGAATTTGTTTGGTTATGGGGGACCAAAAGCAAATTTAGCAAAAAACAGATAAACACACCAATCAACAAGGAGATTTAACGTAGTTCGGTGGATTTGGATCCGACCTACGTCCACGGACACAAACAGATGATACTTTTATTACTTAAACACTCTTTTCGGGTCTCTTTTTGTTTTCTACAAGTCAGAGCTTGAAGATTCAGATCCCTTCTTTTTTAATGATGATTTTATGATGCCTTTTACACATACTATGCCTCCTATTTATAGTAATACAAAAGTCAGACTCCTATTTGCATAAGAAATCCTAGTTGAACTTTAGTCTTCTTTCCTTGTAAGGATTCCTAGTCCGATTCTCCCTTCTCTTTTCTTATTTCTTTTCGGATTCTGACTTCATTTCCTTGTGAGAGTAGGATAATCTGCTTATCTTATCCGCAAGAATAGGGTGTCGTCATCTTGAATACGTCTCGCCGTCTGGTCGGTCTTCATGAGGTCGGTCATGACAGTCTTTTATGCTGAGAGTGTTTCTACCGACCTTAGAGTGCTCGGTCATCCGAACCAAAGTGGTCGGTCTTTACATGTTGTGGTCGGGTCGGCTTTGATGATCTCAACCAGTCAGGGAATTACACTTCTATCCTCGTCGTGCTGTCTTAAATGCCATAGAGCCTGAAAACACCATCAACATCTGTCCCCTAGTTCTCGGTTCCAACAAGCGTGCAAGTTGGTGCCGGGAACTATATAAAGAAGGTGTTTCTGATTTGCTCTGTTGGAGGTCGGTCCGGGGTTGAGAAATGCTTTGTTGCCTCTTTTTCAAGCGCTTTGTCTTGAGACACGTAACAGTCACGTCCGCTTAAATGCCTGTCAAATCAATTTTAGGGTTTTTTCTAAGTTCGACATTTGTCAAACATCCGCCGGGTTCCCGCCAAAAAAGGGGACGAATCGTCCGTGTAGAGGCGTCTTCACAGTGGGCTGATCTGAGCCGTCTGTTTAAACTTGGGAGACCCCTTTTGCAGTCGACATCTGGCGTTCATCCGGGTTCTTCCCTTAGATCCAATGGTCACGAGCGTCTTTGTCATGACTATAAGAAGGCAAAGCTTTCACTGTTCCACCTTTTTCGGCAATTTCTTCTTCTTTTCTGAAAACATCTCCGTTGACTCGCTCATATTAGTGTTCTCGGAATTCAACTGCGGGCTTTGTTCTCTGCTGTGAACATAAGGAACGGGCATAGCCGTATTGCACAACCTCCTGCTTTTTCCGAGAAGAACAAGTAAGTCCTCTAAACGACTTCTGTCTTTCTGTGTTTTATGAATCTGTGTTTGCTAGGAAAAGATTTACGGTTTGCTGGGTTCTGCTTTAGGACACTTTTAGAGACCACCTGTTTAGCTAACATGGAGACCGTGAGTAGTTTCTTTTAGCCACAGACTGACTTCCCCTTCCTTCTTTGTTTTTCTGGGTGTCAGGGATGTCTGACAGCGGTTCCTCCCCTGAAAAGCCTGCTAATTTTTCAACCCCCTGCTGAGGAGCTTTCCTCGGGCTCGGGGGCACCTAGTGTAGAAGACCTCGATACTACCCCTACTCCCTCGAGATTGAGCAAGACTCCTACCATCAGAGGGTTCCTCGGAAGGACCCAGAGCCCGGTGAACTTGGATCGTCGGCTCTGGATATGAACCGCCCCTCTAAAATAACTGAGGATGATCTGGCGCTGTTGCGGCAACGATATGACATCCCAATAGATATTGCCCTTGAAGTTCCAGGCCCGATGGATCGTGCTAGTCAGCCTGATGAGGGCTCGGTGGCGCTTCTTCCTGCTTTTTTTGAGTGTGGGCTACGGCTGCCGATGCAACGTTATTTTGCTTGGATGCTGGCCGAGATGGAGATTGCCCATTGCCAATTGAGCTTGAATAGCTGGAGGATTCTGGCCGGCATATATGTGGTTTGGAACCGGGCAGGTTTAGGCGTACCTTGCTTGGAAGAGGTGAAGAGGTTATACCGTTTGAAGTCTAACCCAAAGACTCACTACGGTTGGTATTACCTCTCTGCTTATGATAGCTCGTCCAATCTTGTCCAGAAACTCCCCGATTCTAACAAGAATTTCAAGGACCTTTGGTTCTGGGCTACTGGGGATTGGGGTCGGGTCCTGAGATCGTTTGAGGAGGACGTCTCGGTTCCGGACATCTTCAGGGCTGGAGGTTAGGAGTTCAATACCCCTTCTTTCTTTCTTTATTCCCGTTCTTAGTTTTTTAGGTTTCTGACTTCTCTGGTTCCTCCCAGCTTGTTGGCGAGATGCTCCCAAGGTTTCTCGTCAGGTTCGGAGGCGGGTAGGCTGGGCTCGTCGGTATGCTGCCCACTGGAGGGAATTGGTTAATGATGCGGCCTTTGTTGAGTCAGGCCTTACTCGGACCGTCCCTTCAGAGGTCTCAGGTCGGATAGGTAGATGATTGCTGACTGTTTAGTTTGATTTCCCTGTTCATCATGTTTGATATCTTTGTTATATGCTCGGGTCCTGATTTTCCTTTTCCTCTCCTTTTTTTTGTAGGTATGTCGAAGAGGCCAAATTTTCTTGAGAAGTTGGCCGGTACTATGAAGAAGGCCGGTCACGCGGAAACTGGAACTTCCCGTGCACAACCTGACCCTGCCGGGGCTGATGGGGCGTCTCAAGGGAAAGTTCAGCCGGCCGCTCGGGGTCTATCTTCTCCTGGTGCGCCGTCGTCAGGGTCTGCTCGTCTCATCAGTCCGTCGAAGCCTTTGCGGAAAAGGAGGTGTCAATTTGGGGCCGAGGAGGCTGAGTTGGAGGAGGAGGAGCCTGTCCTGGGCAAGAAAAATATGTCCGCCGGGGGAAAAAAAATCATATGTGGGCTCCTCCAAGAAGCGAAAGGGTTCCGTAATCCTCGGGGTGGATGACTTGGGAGAAAGCATCCGGGAGGCCACTTCCCATCTAGTGCCGGCTTTCAATGAATTGGCCGAGGTCATTCCCCCGGGGGAGGTTTCAAGATATGAGGACATCTCGCCCGAAGCTGTGGTGACCGAGATGAGTTCTCAAATGGCAAAGGTAGTTTTATTCTCTTCTCTTTTCTGATTTCTGTTCCCGGTCTTCTTCATCTCGTATCTTGACTTTCTTTGTTTTTGTGCAGGCTACTTATCTCATGGCGAAGAATAAGGACCTTCTTTTGAGCCTATTGTCCGAGGGTGGTCAGGGCCAGAGACTTCAGAATCGCCTTTCGAAAGTGGAGGCTAAATTGGCTGATCGGGAGGGGGTGATTCAGAAACTTGAGTCGACTGCCATTGAGAACTTCAAAGTAAACAAAGCTCTCAAGGCTGCTGCCTCGTTGGAGAGAAAACTTGCCGACACTGCCCGGGAGGATTTGAAAGCTGCCCAATCTGAGATTGGCGTTCTAAAGGCGAAGGTGGCCAGTGTTGAGACCAAATTGAAGGCCAATGATGAACAAATGGCGCGGGCCCGGGATGATCTGGGGAGAAAAGAGGCCGAGCTTGAGGAGAGAGAGGCCGATCTTGAGGCCGAGAAGGAGGCCATTCGCCTTGAGGGGGTTGGTGACTGCGCCGAACTGATACCGATGGTGCTGCCGAGTCTGAATATGGATCCTATTTATGCGGCCATCAGTTTCTGTAAAGGGGAGATCTCCGATGAGGAGTTCCGGAAGTGGCTCCCTCCTCCTACCGAGGAGGTGATGGATCCCGCCCCGATTTCGGTTGTTCCGGATTCCGGGGTTTGCCGAGAAGAGCGACCTGATGTTCCAGCCTCCGGTGATGACTGCCTTGAGATCCCTCCTCCCGTCCCTGAAGTAGAGGTCTCCTATGCTGCCGGGGATGAAGCAGTTGTTCCTCTTCCTGAGATCGAGCTAGTCCTCCCGCCATCTGAGCCAGTCGAGGAAGAAATTCCTGCCCCTGTGCGGGCTGAATGAGAAAGGGTAACCCGACCGGGGCCCTATGTACACTTTACTTTTGTAATAACATTGCAAGTTGTACTTTGACATACACATATATATATTTTATGTGTCTTTCTTATCTCTTTCTCCTTCTTCTTTTATGCTTCCTGTTATCAGAACAATTTGAGACCCTTCAGGGGTCATCATGAACCGGAGGGGTACAGCCCGGCCCCGATCTGAGTAAAAGACTCGGGTTCTGGGGGAATGTTACCTCCCTAATACAAAGGAACTGACTCGGTGGGACATAACCCGACCCCGAGCTGAGTGAGATACTTGGCTCTGGGGGAATGCTACCTCCCCAGTCCAAGGAAACCGACTCGGTGGGACGTAACCCGACCCCGAGCTGCGTGAAAGACTTGGACCTGGGGGAATGTTACTTCCCCAATACAAAGGAACTGACTCGGTGGGACATAACCCGACCCCGAGCTGAGTGAGATACTTGGCTCTGGGGGAATGCTACCTCCCCAGTCCAAGGAAACCGACTCGGTGGGACGTAACCCGACCCCGAGCTGCGTGAAAGACTTGGACCTGGGGGAATGTTACTTCCCCAGTCCGGAGAAACCGACTCGGTGGGACATAACCCGACCCCGAGCTGAATGAAAGACTTGGACCTGGGGGAATGTTACCTCCCCAGTCCAAAGAAAACGACTCGGTGGGACATAACCCGACCCCGAGCCGACTAACCCCTGGGTTTTTATTCAGAAGGGAAGTGAATCAACCTTTTGAAACCCTACCGAATCTGGCATGGGCGTCCCTCTGTCAGATCGGTAAAAAAATAAAAACAAGATTTCTGGAAAATAAAATTAAAAGGTGGGGGTGACTTAGCACCTATCCCAAAAAAACATTTTTGCAAGCATAAACAACAACATGGATGCCTCAAAACAGCGTCCCGTCTGAGGTCTCCAAAACACAATTATGAATCTTTCAATTCAGTGTCCCGGCGAACCAAGATTCGGATAAAAAGAGCGTTTGATTGGTAAGGGCACATCCTCTACACGTCGGTCCACTGGGGAGCCTGTGTGTTTCATGAGGGCTCCTCCTTACCACGCTGGAGTAGGCACACGCTACAGGGGCTCAACGCATCCCCGTGCTGTGCCTCTCACGGATCCAAGTGATGAATGGATCAAAGAGTGTCCGGGACGCTAAGGGCATATCCCTCCTTAGGTCCGGTATCACTGGAGCTAGCAATCGTCACGGGGGCCTCGTCACTCCCCGTGCTATGCTTTCCCACGGATCCATTACATCGGGTAAATGAGGATCAAAGAGTGTTCGATACATTAAGGGTATATTCCTCCTTATGTTCGGTAACACTGGAGCAAGCAATCGCCACAGGGGTATCATCCCTCCCCGTACTATGCTTCCCACGGATCCTATGCATCGAGTATGTCCCTGAGGACCCCGAGCTAAAGAGATATTTGGTCCTGGGGGAATGTCTTGTCCCCAGTCCAATGAGCATGACCCGGTGGGACGTAACCCGACCCCGAGCTGAAAAAGGCATTTGGACCTGGGGGAATGTTACGTCCCCAGTCCGAAGAGCTGACTCGGTGGGATGTACCCGACCCAGAGCTGAAGAAGGCACTTGGACCTGGGGGAATGTTACGTCCCCAGTCCGAAGGGCTGACTCGGTGGGATGTACCCGACCCCGAGCTGAAGAAGGCACTTGGACCTGGGGTAATGTTACGTCCCCAGTCCGAAGGGCTGACTCGGTGGGATGTACCCGACCCCGAGCTGAAGAAGGCACTTGGACCTGGGGGAATGTTACGTCCCCAGTCCGAAGGGCTGACTCGGTGGGATATACTCCCTATTTGATCAGCTCCTCCCGTAACCAAGATTTCATGTTGCTATCATTGGTTCCATTCCGCCTCCTGCGGTCTCCTTTCTTTCTGTTATCCCGGGGGTGGTGCTTCTCGTGGCCGGTATCTTCTCGTATTTCTTCGTCATATTCTTTCTCCTTTCGCCGAGTGTTGCGAGGGCTATCATAGGTGGGGTCTGGTGACGATTTGTCACTCTCTTCCTCCCATGTGTCCTCGGTTTGGGAATCCTCCTGAACCACTACAGATCTTATCCTGTAAGGATCCCTCCTCCGGGGTCTGTCGTCCTCACTTATATCGACAATTCTCTTTCCTTCTGCTATGTCGTTCCTTCGTCGGCTAGTCCCGGCCTCGAATTTTTCATTGTGTGCTCCTTCTATCCTTTCCAACCGGTCTACTATGGTTTTTAGCAGAGTTTGGCTTTCCTCCCTTTCTTTCCTAAGGTTCTCCTCAATCTTTTCCATCCAATCTGCAGCCGAGCTCCCTGATGGTTGGTGGCTTAAGTCTTCCGCCATTGTCTTACTACGCGAGTTGCTTTTTGTTGAATTCCCCACAGACGGCGCCAACTGTTGACGGCTGATTTTGGTCTCAGGGTAATATTGGAATATCACCTCCGAGGTAATCCTCATTCAATAGTGAATTTGTTTGGTTATGGGGGACCAAAAGCAAATTTAGCAAAAAACAGATAAACACACCAATCAACAAGGAGATTTAACGTGGTTCGGTGGATTTGGATCTGACCTACGTCCACGGACACAAACAAGATGATACTTTTATTACTTAAACACTCTTTTCGGGTCTCTTTTTGTTTTCTACAAGTCAGAGCTTGAAGATTCAGATCCCTTCTTTTTTGATGATGATTTTATGATGCCTTTTACACATACTATGCCCTCCTATTTATAGTAATACAAAAGTCAGACTCCTATTTGCATAAGAAATCCTAGTTGAACTTTAGTCTTCTTTTCTTGTAAGGATTCCTAGTCCGATTCTCCCTTCTCTTTTCTTATTTCTTTTCGGATTCTGACTTCATTTCCTTGTGAGAGTAGGATAATCTGCTTATCTTATCCGCAAGAATAGGGTGTCGTCATCTTGAATACGTCTCGCCGTCTGGTCGGTCTTCATGAGGTCGGTCATGACAGTCTTTTATGCTGAGAGTGTTTCTGCCGACCTTAGAGTGCTCGGTCATCCGAACCAAAGTGGTCGGTCTTTACATGTTGTGGTCGGGTCGGCTTTGATGATTTCAACCAGTCAGGGAATTACCCTTCTGTCCTCGTCGTGATGTCTTAAATGCCATAGTGCCTGAAAACACCATCAACAGAATAAAATAAAATCCAAGCACCCTATGAATATGTTGCAAGAAAGGTTATGTAATGCAATTCTCATGTTAATACATGGAAGGATTGGAAAGCCGCAGCAAATGAAATATATTATTCGCCGTAAACTTTAGTTAGTTCTGCTGAATACACCTATGGGGATATGTGTAAATACCGATGAATAATAATTCGAATTATACTATTTAAGACAATTTCTAAGGTAAATGATTCTATAGCTAAGTCTAAACACCCTTAAATTTAAGCAATGACACACTTTTAAACTATGCAAAAAGTAAATAGAATAAAATAAAGAATAATAAATTAGAAAATCTACATAAGAGATTTTTTGACTGTGTAGAAAACTCTAGATAGAGAAAAATAATTTCGGGAATAGGCTACCATTCAAATTCATTAATAAGAGATATCTTACAGTGACAATAATTTATCTATATCAAGTCTTACAGACTCAATCTACCCTAAATAAAAAAATCTAAGGCAATTCCTCAGACCTACACCAAGTAGCCTTCTTCGAAAACATCGAAGTCTTAGTGAATCCATTAAGTGAACTCATTCTTTAGCCAAAACTTCAATGACCAATCTTTACTTTAGAACTCTAAAGGTTAGGTTATTGATCTTTCAAGTCTTACACCATATATTAATTTTTAATGTTAACAAACCATGTATCGAGGCCATAAAGGTAAATGCATTCTTTTAAATATCTCATGAATATAAACATAAAAAAGAGCTCAAGATCAAAGGAAACCAAATGAAGCTAAACAAGATACAAGATATAAAAGATTTGCTTAGGTTTTTATTTTTATTTTTTTTTAATATTCCTATAATGCTTTTTTAGAGTAAGATTGTGCATGATAAGCACCTAAGGGCTCAAATTATTTTTCTGCATATCTTATAAAAATTTCAAGTTTTCATCAATGATTTAAAAGTTTGTATTTGAACTTAAATGATTTATAATTTTAAGTATTTCGATCTTTAAAGATACATTTGAATTTGACTAAAAAAGTTATTATTTTATTTATATTTGAGTTTAAGTTGTAGTATTTTTTTTTTTTTTTGCTTTTGATTTTGAAATGAAGACCGTTGACGGCTGTTTTTTCGTTCCAAAGATAATTTGGGAAAATCACTTCTCGAACAAACCTTCATCAACTGTGAATTTGTTTGATTTGTTGGGAACCAAATACAAACTTGGCAAAAGATAGAAACAACGGACAAGATAAATGGTTTAACATGGTTCAACGGAATGGATCCAACCTACGTCCACGGGTACAAGGGAAATAAAATCTTTATTAGGTGCTTGGGTCTGACCGACCTGTACTATCTCTCGCTTACCCTTAAAACTTTTTCCTTTCTCTTTTTACAAGTTATGTAAAAAATAATTTAGTCAACCCCTTACAATGAGTTCTCTACCCCCTTATATACTAGGTCAAATTCTACTATTACACCAACTCATGACATCAAACACGTTGCTAAGATATTATTGCCTAGGCTCTCTTCCCTAGTTACCCTACGGATAATAGCCCAGCCGCCTGACACCTCTACTACCTGTCATCTGAACTTCATTAAATTACCCATCTTGGTAACTATTATGTTGGACAATTATGACCCATAGCGTCACTATTTGTACAGATCATGGTGTTGTTGTACAAATTAACTATGTGATAAAGGAGATTGCACTCTTATCATTTGTGATTAGATCACCTAGATGTATAAATGATGAGAGAGGTCCCTATGATTTGTTCCTGGACGGAGAATGATATGAGACAGTATCAGTCCACGAAGGATAAATCATTAAATATCCCTAGTCAGAGTATTATAGAGATTGGACATCGATAAATACGTAAAAGACTAGTATTACACTTGTGCGCGTTTGTGAGGGCACAACGACATAATTCTCATATATTTGGGTATAGGATACTCATGCAAGTGTAATAGGAGGTTGTGTTTTACCGATGGTACGGGAAACAGCTTCGCTCTGGATTGACCCCCGCGGAATCCCATTGGTAGTATGACTATATGTCTATGGGAGTCTGCAATCAGGGTAGGTGTATTTGGTCTTAACCTGAGACTTGCACCGCTAATACTTACGACAATCAATATACTTTAGTTGAGGTCGTCCAGGGCTTTAACAGGTTCTGTGTACTTTTCTCAGATTAATTAAATAAACATATTTATTTAATATTCAATAATCAAATTATGAAATAAAATTCAATAAATCATATTTAAGTGAATTTACCAAATTACCCTTACTTTGGTATTTTGTCCATTTTAGTCCGAAATTGATCTAATCAATTTTGAATGATTCTAAATCATTTCTAAGATGAACTTAGCATGTTCAAAACATCAAAACACCAAAAACACCAAAAATCCCATAAATCATCATCAAAGCCGTGAGCACTCATTAGTGCCCAAAATGTACCATTTGTCATTTCATGCTTCAAAACACATCCAAATGTAATCCAATCAACATGAAACTTTATATGCATCATATACACATCCAAATGCACAACATATATGAAAAGCCCCAAATTTGGAATTGGTCATGAACTCTAATTTTTCAATTTCCATAAATTGGACAAATTAGACCAAATACATTAAATCAATTACTTCAATCATCATTCTTCCATCCAATCCAAGTCTCAACACAATGAAACAACTCAAGATCAAATCTAGGTCATTTAAGAGTGGGTCAATAACTCTAGATTAGCAACATGGTTTCCAAAACCTTAAAAGAATAGTTATAACTATAATAGTCATACACTTCCTTCATCATACATGCTTTACACCTCCATCAAAATCCATCAACAAAAACCACAAGGAACAAAGAAAGAAATAACCTAAGGATATCATATATTAAAGCCTAGATCCTAAGGAACAATTTCCTTACTAATAGCAAGTTGGAAAAAACTTACTAATATCAAGCTTTTCTTTGATCTTTCTTTCTTTCTCAAGCTTCCTTTAAGTCTCTTCAATGGAGTTTCTTTTTGGTAAAGTGTATTAGGTTAACCAAATGAAAAGCAAATGAAAACAATATATACTTGTGCAAAAAATAAGCCTTGACCGAATTTACAACAAGCATATACCAAATTTTCATTTCAATTTCATTTCAAATTAATTTGTTATCTTAATATAAATATCTAAAACTACTTTATAGATATTTATTTAAGTCAACAATTGCAACTAACATCATTTACTTTAAATATCCTAATATAAGATATTTATATTTTAATTATTTAATCATTTAACAATTAAATAATTAATTAATTAATCAAATACAAATATATTAAATATATGTATAATATTTACATAAATATTAAAAACATATATTCATTTAGGATATAAGTCAAATAACTCATTTTGACTATTAATTAATGTGTATTTAAATTAATCAAGTATTAAATGTAAATAGACAAAAATTAAGCAAATGACTATCTAGTCTCTTTAGCACGTATATTGCGTTTAACCTTTAAACGACTTTATAAATAATCAATATTATTTATTAGTGTTGCTTTAGTGCTCTACGAGTATGTTTCATTATTGAGACTCTCTAGATTCAGGTATATCCGTCACGAAATCTAATTTCGTGTCCATAATCTATCCACCCGTAGATTATGACGATCACGGATAATCTCGATGAACCATACAGGTCGAGGTCATGGCAAATGTATAATTCCTCTGTCACAGGTATCCGGATAAATCCCAGAGATATAGATGTAAACGTCAAATCTCTATCAGGATTATCCAGTCGACTATTCTATTAGCAATCTCTAAAAGAATGTTTAGAACTAGCTTCTAAACTTTACCACGGGCCCATGGTTTTATCTGATTGCTAATCATATGGACTACCTATGCTCTAGTACACAGAACTGACGGATCCTATCTTGATACACATAGGACACCCTGAGGATCTATCTACACCCAACGAACAGGCGGAGGTCTGATCTATATAGATCGGTGACGTGACTGCCGTCTAAGTGTAGAAGATGTCTCATGTGCCCACAATGGCATCTCAAGTCTAAGAATCACAAGTGCTACTCAACCCGAGAAGATTCTTATTGACGTTAGTGTACCATCCATTAAGAATCTTCGGTGAGTTGTTCAGTGTTTATCCGCTATAAACACCTACACGTCTATACTAGTCTCCAAGACTTATGGTTCATTGAGAAACCAATGGAATCATATATTCCAGCATACGACATGTACCGGTCTCAACGGGTTTACTATACTGACCAAGTAGTGTAAACCTTGACCAAAAACTGTCTGAGAATGACAACGTCATGATACTTCTCAATGTCCGTTGCGACGCTTTTGCAACTGTATCATGACTAATCATTCTAGGGTCATTACGTCTTTACCATATAGAAAGATAGATTATATTATAAAAACTGCATATATTATTCATAATAATAATGTTTTACAGAAGTATTCAACAGAAATACAACCGGGAATTGGCGCTCTGAGCACCAACCCCAACAATCATTACATAAATATTCCAAATATCATGCTCTACTATTTGCTTAACTTCGGGCTTAGGCCCAATATATTATTTTATCAAATAAAGTAACTTATTAGTTTCCAGGACCATCCTGAAATTTTATTCCCAATTTGAAAATTAAAGTCGTTTAAAATATTTTTTCACCCAGGATTATGTTTTAAACACTAATTTTCAATTTATCTTGATTCTAATAGTCCAACTATTTAATCAACGATTTAGGTACTATTTATTATAATGATTACTATAGTCCAACTATATAACCAACTATAATTTAATAGGTTAAATTCAATTATATTGGTTACTACAATCCAATTATAAAATCAACTATAATTAATTAAATCAAATATATTGATTACTATAATCCAATTATATAATCAACTATAAATGAATTAGTTTGAATACAGTCCAACTGTTTTATTAAAACAACGATTAAATATTAGTCCAACTAACATTTAATTTATTTGACGTAAAATTTGATGTGAGCGCGTATGGCAAGTTATTAAACGAATATTGCAAATTTAATTCTTGCCTCCCACTATTTTTCGACGAGCCTCTAACCCTCTGTTGAGTACTCGGGAAACCCTGTTTCCTAGTGGGCTAGGATCCTGTTAAATATCACACAATCTTGACTTTGGCCAACAAATTATATGATAATTAACTAGGTAGATCTCTAAGATCAATTGGATCCCATCCAATTCCTAGATCCATTAGGGGAACATCCAAGTCCGAAACAATATCCTATATATGCCAATATATCCAATATATTGCCTATTTGTTTTCCTCTGAATCAACTAAGCATTGGCTTTGGCACAACAAACTTAGTGATCCCAGTTAAGCGTGACCCATTGACCTTGGAAAGCTTCGTAATCAATGTCGATGGACAAGAAGTGATCTTGACTTTGGCCAACAAATCACAACTTGGACAAGACACCGATATGGAACAAAGCTCTCGTGATTCAAACACATCCTTGACGGACAAAGGCTTTGACTTTGGCCAACAAACCAATGCCAGTCTTAGATCTTGAGTAAGAATCACTCAATAGAAGGAAAAACGCTTAATATTTTGTAAGGGTTTTTCTCGTGCAAATTGGCAACCAATTTATTATCTTTGTTAAGGTCTCATCAACATACACCCTTAAACATGCATTCTAAACACATTATAAGGCGCGTAAATAAAATAATAATGATATGCGGATGGATACTTAACACATTGTTCCTAGAACAAATCTCTCACTTTCTTCTCTCCCGCTAGCACAAGTATAACTTCTACCTGTTACATAACACTTCTAAAGAAACCTCATTTACATTGAGGGGAATAGGTGAGAAGAGAAATACATAGAGTCAAAGAGGTAATAGGCTGGACATGCAGGTCCAATTAATAAATTTTAAATTTATTACAATAATTTCCAAAATTGCCCCACCCATCTAATATCCATCCGATATACATTATTCATGCATCGCAACCATGTATTCACACAAGCATGTTATCAATCAATCTAATCCAATTAATTAATCTGATAATTATTGACCATCCAATGTTCAAACAACGATTTGATTTTGCACGAGTCAAACTCGTTTTGCGAATAAGTACTCAAAGTACGATTCTTGAATTAAATTAAACTACAACATTAAATCCAATTTAATATGTATTTAATACTAATTCGCTATTTAATTCCAAATTAAATATTACATTTTATTAAAAAATATTTACGACTTAAATTCCAAATTTAATCGTTATGGGTCTCAAAGCCCGATTAACATCCAATGTTAATTTAATTAAAGTCCAATGGGCTTTCAATTAATTTATTAAGGCATGGACTTTTGGTCAACTTGGGTCAAACCCAAAGACTAAAGCCCATTTAAAGGAATCACCCTTATATGCCTAGAAACCAATTTAGGCCCAATTAAAATATTAAGGTCCATTAGTCATAATTGAACTTTATGAAAATGGTTTTGGGCCCAATTGGATCCAACTAATTTGCCTAAACCAATCTTGGTACAACCAAGCCCAATAAGCCCAATAACAACTTTACAAGCCCAAATCCAATTTAAGTCTATTTAATTAAACTACAAAAATTCCAAATTTCATATTTCATATTTAATTAAACAAAGTGTATTGTCATAATTAATCACCTAAATCAATGTTTCCAAAACACCAATTAGCCTAATTAATTATGCTTATCAATATTAAAACATGTCCAACACATTTTAACAAAAATCAAACCCATATACATGCTTCAAAGTCTCGGCAATGGTAGGGTTAATTATGTCCAATTCTGTTGGGGTTGGTGCTCAGAGCGCCAATTCCCGGTTGTATTTCTTTTGAATACTTCTGTAAAACATTATTATTATGAATAATATATGCAGTTTCTATAATATAATCTATCTTATTAAATGGTAAAGACGTAATGACCTTAGAATGATTAGTCATGGTACTGTTGCAAAAAGCGTCGCAAATGACATTGAGTAGTATCATGACGTTGTCATTCTCAGATTGTTCCTGGTCAAGGTTTACACTACTTGGTCAATATAGTAAACCCTTTGAGACCAGTACATGTCGTATACTGGAATATATGATTCCAATGGTTTCTCAATGAACCATTAGTCTTGGAGACTAGTATAGACGTGTAGGTGTTTATAGCGGATAAACACTGAACGACTCACCGAAGATTCTTAATGGATGGTACACCAGCGTCAATAAGAATCTTCTCGGGTTGAGTAGCACTTGTGATTCTTAGACTTGAGATGCCATTGTGGGCACATGAGACATCTTCTACACTTAGATGGCAGTCACGTCGCCGATCTATTTAGATCAGACCTCCGCATGTTCGTTGGTGTAGACAGATCCTCAGGGTGTCCTATGTGTATCAAGATAAGATCCGTCAGTTCTGTGTATCAGAGCATAGGTAGTCCATATGATTAGCAATCAGATAAAACCATGGGCCCGTGGTAAATTTTAGAAGCCAGTTCTAAACATTCTTTTAGAGATTGCTAATAGAATAGTCGACTGGATAATCCCCGTAGAGATTTGACGTTTTTTGCATCTATCTCTGGGATTTATCCGGATACCTGTGACGGAGGAATTATACATTTTCCATGACCTCGACCTGTATGGTCAGCGAGATTATCCGTGATCGTCATAATCTACGGGTGGATAGATTATGGACACGAAATTTGATTTCGTGACGGATATACCTGAATTTAGAGAGTCTCAATAATGAAACATACTCGTAGAGAGCACTAGAGCAACATTAATAAATAATATTGATTATTTATAAAGTCGTTTAAAGGATTAAACGCAAGATACGTGCTAAAGGGACCCGATAGTTATTTACCTAATTATTGTGTATTTACATTTAATACTTGATTAATTTAAATACACATTAATTAATAGTCAAAATGAGATATTTGACTTATATCCTAAATGAATATATGTTTTTGATATTTAATGTAAATATTATACATATATTTAATATATTTGTATTTGATTAATTAATTAATTATTTAATTGTTAAATGATTAAATTAATTAAAATATAAATATCTTACATTAGGATATTTGATGTAAATGCTATTAGTTGCCTTTGTTGACTTAATTAAAATATCTAATAAGTGGTTTTTGGATATTTAACCAAGTTGACTAAATTAAAGTGAAATGAAAATGAAATTACAAGACTTGTATTTGGCTAGGTGATTTTCGGCCAATGCATAATTGATACAAGTATATATTGTTTTTCATTTCATTTTATTCGTAACCTAATACACTTTACAAAGACAGACTCCATTGAAGAAACAAAAAGGAAGCTTGAGAAAAGAAAGGCAAAATCAAAAAAAAGCTTGGATTTAGTAAGTTTCTTCAACTTACTATTAGAAAGGAAAATGTTCCTTAGTATCTAGGCTTTAACATATGATGTTCTTAGGTTATTTATTTCTTTATTCCTTGTGTTTTTTTTGGTGGAAGTTTTGATGGAAGTGTTGAGCATGTGTGATGAAAGAAGATTGTGACTATTGTAGTTATAAGTTTTCTTTTAATGTTTTGGAAACCATGTTGCTAATCTAGAGTTATTGACTCACTCTTAAATGACCTAGATTTGATCTTGAGTTGTTTCATTGTGTTGAGACTTGGATTGGATGGAAGAATGATGATTAAAGTAATTGATTTAAACTATTTGGTCTAATTTGTCCAATTTGAAGAAATTGAAAAATTAGGGTTCATGACCAATTACAAATTTGGGGCTTTTCATTTATGTTGTGTATTTGGATGTGTATAAGATGCATATAAAGGTTCATGTTGATTGGATTACATCTTGATGTGTTTTGAGACATGAAATGACCAAATGGACAAATTGCCCACCTTTGGGAGCATTCGGCCAAGGACTTGAATTTTGGGGATTTTGTGTGTGTCTTGGTGTTTTAATGTTTTGAACATGCTAAGTTCATCTTAGAAATTATTTAGAATCATTTAAAATTGATTTGATCAATTTCGGACTAAAATGGACAATGTACCAAGTATAAGGGCAATTCAGTAAATTCACATAAATATGATTTATTGAATTTATTTTCATAATTTGATTATTGGAATATTAAATAAATATGTTTATTTAATTAATCCGAGAAAAATTTTTGAAATCGGAAAATCGGATTTTCCACCGCTTCCGCTGCGTTACCGGATTCCCCCCTAAAAACCCCTACAAAATGGTATCAGAGCGAGTCTGATTCTAGGCCCCCTAAAATGATTAGCTTTAATTAAATCAATGTTTAATCATGTTTTCTTGACTTTATACATGCTTATTATAATCTAATTTGGTTAGATTTAGGGTGTATGACACTTAGCGGAAAATCCCTAATTAATAAGGTTTTAATGTAATTATGTATTTGATGCATGTTATGTGGTCCGTCTTGTCAATACGGTTTATGAATACTTCTCTGTGACTACATCCGAGACCGTGCCTCTGCTGTGAGGGTGTAGCTGATAGAGATTTATTTATACCAGATGTATATCAGATACTAGGTAATTCAAGTAAAAGCGGAATTCTGAACGGTGCCCTAGCTGTCAGGATTACGTAAGTAACTTGAGTTTATCATTGACGAGTTTAACCTTGGTACGTCTCCTTGTGGGCCTGCCTTCGCAGCGACAACGAGAAACGACCATGACCGGAAACCGAGGAGTCATTATTGAGTGATTGACAAATGAGTTGTCTACCTGATGAATATACGTAGGCGAGACCGTGCCTCTGCTGTAAGCTGAAATATATTCACGGGATCCACCTTTCACTATTAGTATTTAATTTAATTATTAAATCTTTGTATTCTGTTTGGGGATTACAGTATTGCATGATTTAGTGGGAGGGGCATATTAGATTAAAAATCCATGATCTAGTTTATGCTTTTGATATTATATGAAACTGCTTATTTTCTGCTAACCGTTTTTCGTGATCTATATGATAGATTGGCGATGGAGGCACAATCCACAAATCAGTTTGCGCGTATGCTTGATGCGAACAAACTGAAAGGCGCTGAGAACTTCGCTGACTGGGAATTGGATTTGAGGATTGTCCTCGATTCCGAAAAGCTGGGATATATTCTTGAGGGTCTGTTGCCCCTTGCTGTGGGTGCGGATGCTTCGGAGGAGGAACGCCAAGTTTTTGAAACTTGGAAGGATGATGATTTAAGGGTTAAATCATACATCCTTAGTTCACTGTCTCCGAAACTCAAGCAACAGTACTATGGTATGCTAGATTCTTATAGTATGATGACGCGATTGAGACAATCGTTTGAGAACCAAGAACAAGTGATTGTTCACAAAGTCTCCATGGAACTGTTCCATGCGCGTCTGGATGAGGGGTAAAATGTTAGCCCACATATTCTTCAGATGATCGATTTGATCGATCAATTGAGGCAACATAATCTCATCTTGAATGACGTTCTCGGTAGGAGTGTCATTCTTGGTTCACTTCCAGCTTCATTTCGCCAGTTCGTGATGTACTTGAACATGAATGGGACTGTCTGTACCTACCAGGAGCTACATAGGATGTTGCTCACGGCAGAAGAGGATCTTAAGAAGGGAATACCGACTCGCCCACCTAGATCTACTTCTCTATCTGCTTCTTCCCAATGATGGTTCAAGGGAAAGAAGAAGAAAGGAAAGAAGAAGAAGGCTTCTGGTCCTCAACAACAGGCGAAGATAGCTAAGCCCAAGAGGGCTTCTGAAGATAAATGCCACCACTGCGGAAATGTCGGGCATTGGAAAAGGAACTGTCCTGATTACATCGCCCAGCTGAGGAGAGATAGATCATCTACATCAGGTACATTTATTTTTCCAGTTATTGATTTATCTTTGGCTTGTGAACCGTTACATCCAACTGGATTTTAGATTCTGCTTGTCCCATTCACATTTACAATTCGTTGTAGGTGTTGAAGGAAAATAGGAGGCTGAAGCCCGGGGAGATGCAGTTACGGTTCGGGAGTGGAGACTCTTTGGATGCAGTTGCAGTGGGAGTATGCGAGATCTCATTGCCGAATGGGACACTTTTGTTAAATGAATGCCATTTTGTACCTGGATGTGTAGCTAATATTATATCACTTTTTGTATTGGATATAGAAGGCTTTTGTATTAATATTAAGAACAGTTCTTTATATTTATATGATAGTAATAATATTCAGATCCTTTGTTGTCCAAACCAGCATGGTTATTATACATTGCAAACTTCGAAAGATATATTAAATACTGGAGTTAATAAACGCAGTTTACGTGTAATTAATAATATTGAACTTTGGGATATGAGACTTGGTCACATTGGCGTTAAACGCCTTACCCAATTGGTTAGGAATGGTTTGATACCAGATCTTACCATTGAATCCTATCCAACTTGTGAATCCTGTATTCAGGGTTTAAAATGACCTAAGCCCCATTTTCTGGTGTTGGACACCGTGCCATTAACTTACTGGAACTCGTACATTCTGATGTATGTGGTCCACTAAGTCAAACTGCTCACAGTGGTTATTCGTACTTCGTTACCTTTACCGATGATCTGTCACGGTACGGTTATGTCTATTTGATGAGACATAAATCGGAAACCTTTGAAAAGTTCAAAGAGTTCCGAAATGAAGTAGAAAAATAAACTGGTAAATATATTAAATGCCTTCGATCTGATCGAGGCGGCGAATATATGAGTGGTGAGTTCATGGATTATATGAAGGAGAATGGGATTCTCGCTCAATATACTCATCCAGGTACTCCACAGCACAATGGAGTGTCTGAGAGGAGAAATCGGACTTTATTGGATATGGTCCGATCAATGTTGAGTTTCACAGATTTGCCCTATTACTTATGAGGCTACTCTCTCTTAACAGCCGCACATCTTTTGAACAAGATTCCTTCAAAAGCTGTTCCTACGACTCCGTATCAGATATGGTTTGGTAGGAGACCAAATCTTAAATATATTAAGGTTTGGGGTTGTCCTGCCTATGTCAGGGTGACTCAGCAAGATAAGCTTTCGCCGAAAACTAGGTACATAATAACAGTCAGATAAAGTAAGTACATGCCCCGATGGCAGTTCCAAAATATAGGTCCCAACAGCCAAAACGGCGACTCTAGTCCCATTTCCAACTCGGAGGTTGATCTCTCCTGAAGCCAGTCTCCTGCTAATCTGGAGATCCTACACATCAGTACATATATGAGTACCACATCCAGAATAAAAAATCTAATTTTTAAAACTAGAAGTAGGCATGTTTATTTCAATAACAAACATACAAGAAGCCAGTGCCTTGCCCTCATTCACTTCCTTCATGTGCGCCTTGTACTCACGGCAGTTACGCTTCCAGTGACCCCATTTGCCACACTATAGGCAGACATCTTGTAATTGTCATTTGCCTTCCCATAAGACTTTGATGATTTGGCCTTGCCCTTTCTTTTCATCTTCTTCACACCTCCAGAAGCCTTTGGCCAAGCCTTAGATTTCTGAGATGTCAAAGCGAAGTGCGCCTCGCGCTTCTTGCCCTTTAAAAGCTATTTTTCTGCCTATTTCAGCATTGCCATCAACTCTCCAAGAGTCTTTTCTTGGTTCATCATATTATAGTTCATGATGAACCCGCTCCATCTGTCAGGAAGAGACTGTAAGATCAAATCTATGGAAGTCTCAGCCTCAAAGGTTATGCCCAGCTGACTCATCTGTTCGATGTCAACAATCATCTGCGACACATAGTGCTCGACAGATGTACCCTCTGACATACGAGAGCGAAAGAGCTTATTCTGCAACTCGTACTTCTGCGATCTAAGGTTAGATCGGTGAAGGTCCCTCAATTTCAACATCATTTCGTAGGGATCCAATCCATTTTTTTGACGATAAAATTGTGGGGTCATTGCAGCAAGCATGACGGATTGAGCAGTTGAGTTGTCATCACTGTGAGTCTTCTAAAGCTCAAGCTCAAGTACTCAATTCCGGGCTTTGGCCCGAGAGGTTTCTCTATCTTATAGAGCATCTTCTCAGCCCCTATGAAAATCATGAGGTTCATATCACAGTCAGGAAAGTTCACACCGTTAAAGACATTTTCGCCCATGATAATGTCCCTAACATTGATCTTTCCAGCCATCTTAATTGCAATAGTCTAACTATTCCATTAACGATTTCGGGTACAGTCCAACTGTTAAAAGAAAATAATAAAATATTAGTCCAACTAATATAACTATATAATGACGAAAATAATTTGAAAGCGTGTATTTGGTAAGTATTAAACGAAATTGCAAATTTAATACTGGCCTCCCACTATTTTTCGGCGAGCCTCTAACCCTCTTTTGAGTACTCAGGAAACCCAGTTTCCTAGTGGGCTAGGATCCCGTTAAATAACACAAAACCTTGACTTTGGCCAACAAGCTGTATGAAACTTAACTAGGTAAATCTCTAAGATCAATTGGATCCCATCCAATTCCTAGATCCGGCAGGTGGACCTGCAAGTCCGAAACATTTATCCAATATATGTAAATATATCCAATATATTTCCTAACCTTTTCCTCTGAATCAACTAAGCCTTGGCTTTGGCTCAACAAGCTTAATGTTTCCAGTTAAGCGCGACCCATTGACAGTGGGAAAGCTTCGTAATCCATGTCGATGTACATAAGTGACCTTGACTTTGGCCAACAAATCACAACTGCCCAAGACATGCGATATATAACAAAGCCTTCGTGGTTCAAACACATCCGCGATAGACATTGATCTTTACTTTGGCCAACAAACCAATGCCAATCTTGGATCTTGAGAAACAACCACTCAATGGAAGGAAAACGATTAATATTTGAGTGATGGTTTTTCGCGTAAATTGGCAAACAATTTATTATCTTTGATTAGGTCTCATCATACACCCTTAAGCATGCATTCTAAAAGAATAATAAGGCGCGAATAAATTAATAATGATATGCAGATGGATATATAAAATAATTATTCCTAGAACATATCTCTCTATTTCCTCTCTCCCGCTAGCACTATTCATACTTCTACCCAATTACATAATACATTAAAGAAACATCATTTACATTGCGGGGAATTGGTGAAAAGAAAAATACAAAGAGTAAAGAGATAATAGGCTGGACACGCAGGTCCAATTTAATAAATTCCAAATTTATTACAACAATTTCCAAAATTGCCATTATCCTTCTAATATCCATCTGATATACATTATTCATACAAATAAATCCATGTATTCACACAAAGCATATTATTCAATTAATCCAATCCAATTAATTAATATTTGAATTAATGTCCATCCAATGTTCAAACAATGATTTGATTTGCGCGAGTCCAACTCGTTTGAGAATAAATACTCAAAGTACGTATTCTTGAATTATATCGAACTACAATTTTAAATCCAATTTAATTTCTATTCAATACTAATTCGTATTTAATTCCAAATTAAATAATTACACTTATTCTAGTGTCTTTTAGACTTAGATTCTAAATCCAATCTAAATGGGTCTCAAAGGCCCAATTAATATCCAATACTATTTTAATTAAAGTCCAATGGACCTTTAATTAATTCATAAGGCATGGGCTTTGGCCAATATGGATCCAATCCAATTCCAAGGCCCAATTAGGAATCACCATTTGCCATAAAATCAATTTTGGCCCATTAGGCCCAATTAAATATTAAAAGGCCCAAAAGTTATATTTGGACTTTATGAAATGGTTTTAGGCCCAATATGGATCCAATCCAATTGTCCTAAACCAAGCTTGGCCCAACCAAGCCCATTAAGCCCAAATACAACAAAATTAGCCCAATTCAATTTTAAAGACTCACTTTAATTAATATAACATTCCAAATATCACATTAATTGTAATTAAATTGTAATTGCCATAATTAATTAGTTAAACTAATATTTTCAAAATATCAATTAAACTAATTAATCATGCTTTAATTAACCAACTCATGTCCAACACAAATTGAAGCAAAATCAATCTATACATGCTTCTAATGTTCACGACAATATAGCATAAAATAGCAATTAATTTGATTTCAATCCAATTAAATTAACAATCAATTTATCTCATGCTTTAAACATATCCAATGGTCTAAAATCAAAAAATTACCATGAGCATAGTAAGGGTTTATATTCGACCAAGCATGGGGAATTAGGGAAATTTTGATCCAACCAATTTTCTCAATTCTATAGATGCACAAATCCTATTCATCATCATCAAAGCTCAACCAAATAACCAATTTGAAGAAATCATGCTCCAAACACAAAATTTCCAAATTAAAGTATATAAACCCTAGAATAAAATCATGCTTAGAAAAGGCTCTGATACCAATGTTAGTGTCCTAGACATGCCCAAGATCTCTACAACATGATTTCAGTATGTGAATATTCAAAGAAGTTGCGGAAATATACTTACAATGAATGGATGAGAATTTAAAATTCTTTGATGTATTTTGAGAGCTCCAAGCTTTGAGTTGTTTTCCAAACTCAAGGATGAGTTTCCCTATCATCTTCTTTGATTCTTTAAGTGCTAGCTCAAGAAAAATTTTGCAACAAAATCTTCCTTTGGAGAAGATGAAGTTCACGGCACAAGGGGAGAGGGAGAGAGCTTTTTGTTTGTTTGATATTTTGATTTCTAAAATCATTACCAAATCCAAAAAATTAAAAGTTGGTATATGTCTTTCAAAATAAAAAACAAAGTGTGTTGGTTTTGGTTTGTGTATTCAACAAGCAATCCAAGCTTTACACAACCATTAACAACATCCATCACATGTCAAACATGTTGATGTAAGTCAAGTGGGTCCCACTACTTTTAAATTCCAAATTTAAGTAGAACAACTCAACACGTAACTTAGCTCGGGCTCGGGTTCATTTAATTCAAAATTAAACGAATTTGCCGTTACAACATATTTAAATATAATTTAATTAAATAATAATGCCTACCAAAATTATTAAGAAAGTCGCTTGCGAATTAATTCTAAATTAATTCGTTTGCCCGAATTAAAATCCAATTTAATTTCGCTTTGAAATCTAATTTCAATTAATATATCCAATATATTATTTTAATTATTTGATTAATTCCAAATTAATCATTCTCTCTCTTCTACCGAAATTTTATCCCAGATAAATTCTTGCCGCAATTAATCCTAGATTAATTTTCTCTCTCTCATAATTTATCCCAGATTAATTACGTTCGAGTCAAATATCATCGGTGAATCTTTGGGAAGCGACCCATGAGATCCATGGATATGTTGGCAGTAAATACGGTCATTGGACTATCCGAATACGAGCATACCTAGTACCACGTTCTTACCGATTTACAAGACATGATTGGCTTCTAGCAAAACACCGTGCCTACCCAATTCTCCAGAAATATTATTTTAAGGGATACATAATCTTTATCAAGCATAATATACTAAGTATTGCGTGTTACGATCCAGTGTCAGATGTCATATGCTAGGCCTGAGGCTGGAATTGTGTCTGCTCCGTACGAAGCATATATCAGATCACTAGCAACTAGTCTCTTTAATCGGATAATCATGACCTTGTCATACTATCCCGATAGCTGCAGCATTTAAGAGTGCTAGTTCTGTATGCCTGCGTGATCATCATCTCCATATGACTGAAGTGATACTTCCATCTTGACATCTGTAACATCCCATATTATTTTAGAGTATTGCGTGAATTATATTTTCCGCGTGTGAGGTCGCGTCCGAACGCGAGATTAATTTTATTATAAAATAGGGACTTTTTTTAATTAGTTATAAAATAATGATAATTAAAACTTGAGGGATCAATTGAAAATTAACACACAAATAATAAATAATTCTAGAAATATCTAGACATACAAATGTATTATATATATATATATAAGACACACACACGTGTAAGAAAGGGAACACACACACACAGTTAATTGAAAGACACCCGTACACAGTTCATAGTTCACGCACACAGCACTCACACAGGGAAGCATGGCAGAAACAGAACAAAGCGAGAGATTGAGAGGAAGAGAGCTGGAAAATTAAAATAATAAAAAGGAAGAAGAATAGAGAGAGAGCAGAGAGAGATTGCGAGAGAAGAGATACTGAGAGAGATGCCGAGAGAGGTGCAGAGAGAGATGAAATGATTAGTAGAGAGAAGAAGTAAGACCGAAGCAGAAGGAAAAATAGAGCAGAGGGCCGAGGGAAGATGGATTCTGCAATTGGTAAGTATATTATGCAGTGATTTTCTTGAGTGTGAATACGATAATAAAATGAATAATTGAATGAGTATGGTGATTAGAAACATGATGGATTAAATTTTTAATATGGAATTGATAGAAATTTGTAAAAATTAAGGAATTGGGAAAATAGGAAGAACCCTAGACGTATTTTACAATTGGATTTCGATTTTAGTAATGGGTGAAATTTGATTTAGAATTAACATTTAGTAAGAAATTGGAAGGTGCCACAAAATTGTTTTCCACTTGGCCATTTTTATTTTTCACGTTATTTATGTTTCCTGCAACAGTCTTCTGCATGCCATTTTCAGGGCTATAACCACATCTCGTTTTCAATTTTTCATCTACCCCACCCACCAATTATGTCCCTCTAAGCTCACTAGTATTGTGGTGTTCCATTGGTACAAGAAAACAAGAATAAAGCCTTAGATTTACCCTCCATTACCGATTCTTAAAGGGATATTGGGGATTTTTAGAACCTTCAGAATTCTAAGGTATGGTTTCAATCTCTGTGTTGTTTGCTTAATTGGTAGTTGTGGTTTCCATTTTTGCAATGTGGATGGTGAATCTGAATACTGTCGGTATCATATTTTGATGAGTTGATGCATCATCAATATGTTTAGCTTCTATATATATAAATTGTTATGTTTAGAATTCTATTTGGAATTAGCATTGGAAACCTACATTGAGTGTGTGCAGTGACAGTAAAATAGGAAATGGAAATTAAGCGATACAAATGCATAAAATAAGAATACTTAAGCATAAACTTATAATTTTGAGAAGTGATTGAGTAAGTCTATATGTTAAGATAAATGCTTATGCATGATTGTGAATGATTATTAAGTAAAGCTAATAAGTAAATGAGAAGATTTAATATATTGTAAATGCACAGTATTAAATTAGTGACCTAAGGAGATTATATGTATAATGAATGAGACGGTGCGTAAAGGTATGTATCTATATAATAGTTAATGATATGGTTTTTGTATTTGTATCAACTTGAAGTTTACTTTGATGTTAGAACTAGGAATTAAGAATTGAGCTTATAAGTTTGCTTAGAAGTGAAGAATGTAAATATGTACAGAGCATGTCATGGGTTCATTAATTAGTATGAGAAGTCTGCAGATGTATGTTTCTTCTTATTTATTTAGTGGTAAAACCTAATAGTTTGAGTATGAATGAATGATATCATAAGTATAAAATGCACATTAGATTGTATATATTTATAAAGTAGTAACAAATTATAATGAGCTTGAGTATGTAAGATGTATGTAAGGTAAATTGATGATAGTATAAATATATAGATCATTAAATAATTAAAGATAAAAGCATATAGAGAGAGTATCATTTATATGTCATTAAGGAATATGATATGCATGCTTGTACATTATGATTTTTATAAATTGAGTTGAAGTTAAGAATGGTTTTGAAATTCAAAGGGGTTTTAAAGAAAAGTTTTAAATGCTTTTAAAAGAGAATATATTTCATAAAATGTTTTGCATTTTTGAGATACAGATCATGAGTTTTATATTTTCGGGGCATGAGGTAAAACCTTACCCCAGTATGTAACTATTACAGTTGGAATTGACGGATACAGAGAACATTTGCACATGTAGGGCCAGGATGGCGGCTTAGGATCGTGTACCTGGTCCCTAGTGGTGGCTACACTGCCAGTTGAGTTTTTATCCTGGGTGTAGAGCTCGACGTTGCCAGTTGAGTTGTTGTCCTAGACGTATGGCACCACCAGCCTCAGAGATGCTTCCAGTTGAGTTGTTGTCCTGGGCATCTAGTACTATCAGATTTCAGCGATGCTGCTAGTTGAGTTGTTGTCCTAGGCATCGAGTATTTTCAGTTTTCAGATTTTCAGTACACAGTTTTCAGATCATCAGTATATAGTTTTCAAAAGTCAGATTTTAGTAAACAGTTTTCAGAAAACAGATTTTAAAGACAGTTTCCAGAAACTAGAGATTTAAAGGATGTTTTCAGCAAGTCTAGTTTTATAAAGAGATTTTCAGAAAGAGTTTCAGAAAACAGTTTTCCAGAAAAGGTTTTCAAGAAGTATTTTCTAAATTATATTACATGTTAAAGTTGAAAATAGTTCACAAGTTATGCATATAAATCATACATTATAGTTATCATTTGGAAGCATATAGTTGGCATTAATACATGATGACATGTTTACATCAGAATGCATACATGGTTAACTTTGTGTGTAACAATGTTCATATAGAAGTAACATTTTGTAAAGTACGAGTGCATAGTAGTATGATCTTATTTAATGTATATGTATCAATGATAATTGTATGAGTTGTATGTTTACTTAGAGAGAACATATTTTTAGAATGCTGGAACATGATGAAATAATAATAGATGCATGTATACATGGTTAGTAATAATGGATTAAATGTTTGACAGGAATATTATTTTAGAATGACCGATTTGATGATATTTCAATAAAATAAAAGATAAGTATGATAAATAACCAAACCAGATTAGTAAAGAGTAAGTGGGTAAGTATTGAGATATCAGAGTAGCGCAGCGAAAACATGGTAAAGCTTAACTTAATAGAAAGTATATGAATGATGAACCTAAACAGGAAACAAGACTTAAAGTTCACGTATGAATGGTTAGAAAGATAGTAGCAAGAAATAAGTTTGAAAAAAATGAATAAGAAATCAAAAAGATAGATCAGGTTTGATACATGGGTATGATCATAAGAGGTGGAAATTAATATAAAATGGAAATCACACTTTGCTGGTGTTTGGTGCTCAAGGAATGAGCATAGTTACTTACTGAGTCTTATGACTCACATCCCAACAATGTTTTGAGTTTTGCAGGTTGGTGACCCGATCGGTCGACCATAGATTTCAGAGCTTGAGAAGCCGGATAGCAGCATTGCAGTCAGCCAGTCACCAGGTCTTGGGCGTATAAGAGTCGTTTATAAGTCTTGTTGTAAAAAGTTTAAGTCTGTACAAGTGTAGTTTGTAAAAGTTTTTGTTTATACGTATTTTCGGGCATGGAGCCTAATCATGTTATGTCTTGAGTTTATTGATTTAGTGTATGTTATTAGTGTCGGGCCCTATAGGTTGTATTGAGGTGCTGAACTTGATCCAGGTTGCATGACTTTTAGCAAGGCCATGCCGAATTTTTATCAGAGTCAGAGGCTTATGGAGACAAAATTAGTCTGTCTCCTGCCGGTAGCATCCTGACTTAGGCGGGATGTTACAACATCAAACCCAATACACTATGATTCTCAGTAAACCCAGAAGAGACGTACACAAAACCTGTTAAAGCCTCGGACGATCAAAACCGAAGCGTACTGATTGTCGCAAATATTAGCGATGCAAGTCTCAGGTTAAGACCAAATATACCTACCCTGATTCGGATTCCCATAGACACATAGTCATACTACCAATGAGATTCCGATGGGTCTATCCAGAGCAAAACTGTTCCCGGTCTAACGGTTAACAAAACCTCATATCACACTTGCATGAGTATCCAATACTTAAATATATGAGAACTATACCGTTAAGCTTCCATATTGCGCACAAGTGCAATACTAGTCTATTCCGCATTATCGATGTCCAGTCTCAATAATACTACGACTAGAGATATTTAATGATTAATCATTCGTGGATTAATACTGTCTCATACCTTATTAATCTGGAACTAATCATAAGGACTTTTATCATTTATATATCAAAGTAATCTAATTACAAAATGATAAAATAACAATTTCTTTTGTCACATAGTTAATTTGTACAAAAACCACAATGTCTTTTACAAATAGTAATGCTATGGGTCATAATTGTCCAACAAGGAAAACCTGAGGGAGAACCACAAGAAGCCGCAGGTTCTCAGCCGAGCTCCGGAGTTGTCCCGAGATGCTTATGGAGCGTTCGACATAGGGGATCTTGTCAGCATGGTCGGGAAGCAAGTTTAGGCGGATCTAAATAAGCTCGGATTAGAAGATGCGTCGGACTGCCAAGACAAGAACAAGAAGAAAGTATTGTGAAATCCTCTCTTAAAATGACCCGCAAAGAGATGTAAGAAGGGTAGCAGGTCCATTGAATATGAATAAAACTCATTTTTTTAAAGAAACTTGTCTATCTTACTTGTTTGTTAATCAAATGCGAAAGTTATTTTCAATATTCTTGGGATGTGCTCGATGCGAATGGGTGATTGGTAGTCGGGAAGGGCACCAAGCCCGTGGCACGCCAATCCCGGGTGTAACCGGTGCGAAATCACATGCGTAATACGCAAGCGAACGTATCGTTCAAGTAGTATAAAAAGTATCGATCCCACGAGAACTTATAACCTAAGCTATTAATTTTTATGAGGCCAAATGATTACTAGTATCTAACAGATTGATTGATTGACTGGGTGATGACTTTAAACTTAAAAAAAAAAAAATTACGCGAAAGTAGGTTGAGGAAAATTCAAATTTATAAAACTATCCAGGGTTGTGATTTCTTCCAATATCTTTTTAAAGATGAAGTGGTTATTTTACGTTTGTGTAATATATTGATTTATTAACATGGAACACGAAATATGTAAAAGCCTCTTCCGATGGTCAAATACAAATACCCAATGTAACCCAATTAATCATATTGCTATGTCAACCAAGTTACTTGAATTCATTAAGATTAAGTTCCAATTATGGTTACCCCCGCCCGAAAGGTATATTCCTATCCTGTAAGGAAATCTACTAAAGGGTTATCTATCCTTAAGGAAGATCGTGGGCTATTGAGTCTAAGGTCTTTAACCTAAAATCTCTTTTCCAAGATCATTTTAAGTTTACCACTTCAATTTTATTAATGGTCAGTTAATAAAAAGCATTAGGATTAAGGCTCAATAAATAAATATTTATATTACCCAAACTGTAATTTAACCCCTTATAAGCCGGTGATATTGGATTTTATCACAACCCTAGATAACTAACTTAGTTACGACACATAACTAGGGCTAGTAACAACTTAAAAATAAAAGACACAAAGTAAAGTATTGAAAAATAAAATGCTGGAAAGTAAATAAAGAAAAATATAATAAAAGAAAATGCTAGGGCTAGAGGATATACTTTTATCACTACTTTTTTAGATATTTCCCTTAATATAATAGATTAACTTGTGTGATATTACCAACCAGCCATATAGACGGTATCCTGATTAAGTCAGATTAAGTCCAACCGACCATAAAAGCGGTATCACAATTTGTCCATAAACCAGCCATATAGGCAGTAATTACCAACCGACCAACCAGGCGGAATCCATGCTTAGTCAGGTTAAAACCAGTTTATAATTAATTACCAACCGACCAATATAGCGGTATCCTTGTTAAATCAAGTTTTAAATAGTGAATATATTATAATTAAGGGAGATTAATCTAAATAGCAGTAATAAAAGTTTTACCTTTCACCATAGCATGGGGAAGTTACCTCCTCAAAGTTGAATAGTAAAAACTGAAAAAGTAAAGAAAGTAAATTACTATTACAAAAATTAAATAAAATTAATTACAAAAATACAATTTAAAGAAAACTAGAAACAAACTCCTTATTTATTCAAAGAATTACAGAGAAAAAGGTACATCTGAAACTGAAATTTCGAGCTGAATTTATAGGCGTCAGTAGATGTCGTGCATCGTGACGCGCATTGATCATCGACAAGTGGCAGATTGGCTTCGTGAGATTGTGACACGTGTCACGCTTATGTCAGCAGTTGAATTATTAGTGTCGGCAGCATGTGATGGCGACACGTGTCCCGACGCATGTTAGCGTGGTTTACTGAGATATTGACACATGGCAAGTGAATTTTAGCATCGATGATGATTGTCGGCAGCATGTGATGGTGACACGTGGCACGGCTCACGTTAGCATGATCGACTATGATGTTGACACGTGGCAGGAACACGTTAGCAGATTCGGTGCACGTTAGTATCTGGCGTATTTTAGCAAAATCCATCTGATTTGTCCACGTGTACCGGCGCACGTTAGCATAGTTGTGGTGCACGTTAGGCATCAAGACGCGGGCTGCGCGTCGCGACGCGTTAAATGATGATTTTGCCCTTTGCTGTCATTTTTCACAGTCTTGGCCCCAAATCACCTCCAGTATGTCATGAAATTTTTTTTCTCTAAAATAACACAAAACACATCAAAATATTCACAAAACTCAAGAAACTATACAAAATATTAGGTCAAATGAGTGAGAAATAATGATACATTTACCACTCATCACACCCCCAAACCTAACATTTTGCTAGTCCTCGAGCAAAACATAAAATAAAATAACATAAAAATTAAATTAAGCTAAGCCACTTTCGTAGGGATCACAGTTGCATTTAGCGTATGTAACAAGCCTTTAAACCCCTAGGTGTCCCTAGTGGATGAGTTGTAGTCTCATGAGGGTTTCCAGCAATGATACCCACAAACATTTTACAAAAGTAAAAAGATAGTAAAACTAATGCACACAAAATCAAAAAGACAAGTGAAAATAGAATAAAGAAGTTAGTGATTAAGTAGGTGAAACCTCTACTCCAAGTTACTAGTTGTTTTTTTTCTTTCTAAATTACCCAATAAGTAAATTCTATACCATTATCCATACACACAGCCAACAAAATATTAATCAACTCATTTTACCCACAATAGTCACAAGTGCAGTTGAGAAGAGAGTAATATTTGTGTCCTAAAGTTTTATTAGAATTCACACCTTTTTGCAGCAATGAAATAATTTTTCTTCCTTTTTTATTTATTTATTTATTTATATACAATATCTTCTGTCTATGTACCGAGCTTTGGGCCAGTGGCTCCCAAACCAGTTGGCTTTAGGGCACTAGGTGTTAAGACACCCCTACGGACTTAATTACTCAGACTTCAGATATATATATTTTTGCAACATCCTTGATCCATGTAGCGAGCTTTGGGCCAGTGACTCCCAAACTAGTTGGTTTTAGGGCACTAGGTGTTAAAACACCCTTACAGACTTAATAACTCGGATCTCAGACATTTTTTTTGTCCCATCGCTTTTCATAGATGCTTCCTCCAATTAAACTATAGCACTGAATATTACAAACTTTTCAATTACAGCTCATGTCCGTATGTTACCATGTATGTTGATAATACCTGTCAACTGAGCATATGAAGATCCATTTTAGTCAGTTTTATGGAGAATTCAAAAATTAAATAATTCAAAAGGAAATAAACAAAAATTTACTTGTTGCGAAATAGATTTGAGATACGTCTCAGGAGTGGAAACTCCTTACACAGCTATCTCTCACTAATTTCACCCAATTAATCAAATTAAAAACACAAAACACAAAATATTTTTTTGATTTTTTTGTATTTTTCGAAAAATTTTGGACTAAAAACAACATACAAACAAGATACTAATAAAATATTCCCCACCCCCAAACCTAAATGAGATATTGTCCCCAATGTCTTAAACAATAGAAGAAGAGTTTAGAAGATAGTACCTGGTTAGCTGAAATTCTACATCTAGAAAGGAAATTAAAGGTTGAGATCCAGATTTATTCGACGCTTCTTACCACGATCATCATCAGACCATTTTATCTTTGAAAGGAAAGGGTCAATCTGTGGTTCGAAGGCTAAGATTTGGTCAATTAAATCCTGGGCAGTTATGGCAGTGCAGAGGAGTTCTTTCAGAGGTTTTGACACGAATCCATTTCTCCGAGAATCATCAAGAAATACACAAAGAATATCATAAAATCTATATGCGTTGAACAATCCAATTGGTTTCTGGTGTATGTTCAAGTTCGCCCAATATAGCACTGTAAAATCTCCTCCAACGTACCCAAACCACTTAGCAAAGTAATAAAAGCATCTGCACGGTTAACAATTTCCACTAGTCGTTTAGACATACCTGACACGATCAGTTCTTCTCCGTTTGATGGTCCTATAAGATCTGCCTCTGCCAAGGGTTTTGAGATGATTCCCAAAACTTGACTACCTCCATCCTGTACGGCCTTTGAAATGATCCCCATTAGTCCTAGACTGCCTCCGCCATATACTAGGTGCATATTCTTCTCAGCTATGATTCGTCCCAATTCTTGTGCTGCTGCTACATATTGTGGCTTAGTACCAAAACTAGTACCACAAAAGACACAGATATTTACAACTCGACTTTTTGAAGTAGCTTCCATTTTATGTATGTTTCTTTTCTTAAATCTGGATGCCTTCAAAAGTGCAAAGATGAGTTGAATTTATAACACCTGAAATGGGTTAGTAATAATAGTACTAGTATCTTCCAAAGAACGATTATTAGCAAAACAATAAATCGCGAAGGGCCAAAACGGTCTGGATCATGTCGGAGAAAATAAAAGAAAACAACAAAACAAATCACAATTATTAGGAAAAGACAAAGAGATATAATATTTACAATAATTTATGGCTTGATTGACGTCTATGCGTCAGGGACAAGCTTCCCATCCAAATTTCTTAAAAATTGGCAAACATGGTCTTTTTGAGTCAGATTCCCAAGACTTAACTGTTGTCTTTCTCTTTGGAATTGTGTATATAACACACGAATTTCGTGATATACATACCACTGGGATGCGTCTCAAGAGTTTTAGATATGTCATCCAAAGACTCCTTACTCAAGCCATCCCTAATGAAATTAATCTTATCTTCACGGTTATCAGACACCATTCCTAAAGAACGACAACGAGTATCACAAAACATGCGAGAACATTTATAGCATACACCCATTCTTTTAGCTCTTCTCTTTTTAGCATAGGTGCTTCTTCCTAAACCAGACAGATGTGAAATAAAAGAGTCAGAGGACTCACCTGCCAATCGGACCCGTGCTTCAATAATCCAATGAATGTTCGTAGGAATACCTTTTATCATCAGTAGTCTCATTCGTTCCAAGTGAGCTTTGTAGACTTTCATCAGAGATTTTTGAGGGAGAAAAAGAAATTGTTTGTGAAGATTTGCGAGAGCTTCTTCCATCGTGAAATGACTTTACCTGCAAAAATTAAACACACAAAATAAAACACTGCAGATCATAATATATACATAAATTGTATGGGTTGCCTCCCTACGAGCGCTAAGTTTAACGTCGTCAGCTAGACGTGACTTCTCGAACGTTAGGCTGGATCTGAAAGTGTGACATTTTCTTTTTTTCGCTCAAATGATTCTCCCCAGTAGTGCTTGACACGTTTTTTTAACCTTGAATGTTTTGTTGGAGTTAGGATCATGTATCTCAATGGATCTATCGGGTAAAACCTTGGTGATTAGGAATGGACCTGACCACCGTGATTTTGGCTTCCATGAGAAGAGTTTCACCCTTGATTTGTTTAACAATACCTTCTGCACTGGATCATGTTCTTCTTGGCCTTTTCTTTATACAATTTGGCATTCTCAAAAGGCTGTATGTGAAATTCTTCCAATTTGTTGAGCTGGTGGAACTGTCTCTCTTCTGTTGCTTGTAGTGCAAGAATCTGCGTCTTTAATGCACAAGACGATTTATCTTCAGGCTCCACATGTAATTGACATGCTTTAAGTTTGTTAGTAGAACTTTTCGTTTCATCAGAATTCTGAACGGGACTATATATTACATCAAGTCTGAAATATTCCTCCTTATTTTCATCATCCGGGAAATTCATGGCCTTGAAAACATTGAATTTTACTTCTTGGTTCTGTACCCTCATGGTTAGTTCTCCTTTTTGTACATCAATAATGGTTCGACCTATAGCCAGGAATGGTCTCCCGAGTATGATCGATACATCTTCGTCTTCCTCCATATCAAGGATAATAAAATCTGTTGGGAAAATGGATTTGTCAACTTTGACCAGAACATCTTCAATTACACCTCTCAGAAATACGAGCGTTCGATCAGCAAGTTATAGAGAGACTGAGGTGGGCATTGTTTCTCCAATTTGTAATTTCCTGAAAATAGAAAAAGACATCAAGTTAACACTCGCACCTAAATCACACAAAGCCCTACCAAAGTTATGTTCTCCTATGATGCAAGGAATGGTGAAACTGCCAGGATCTTTCAACTTCGGGGGAAGTTTCCTCTGAATGATGGCGCTGCATTCTTCTGATAATGATACTGTCTCGTAATCTCACAATCTCCGTTTTCGTGAAAGAATGTCTTTCATGAATTGAACATAGCTGGGCATTTGTTCCAACGCTTCTGCAAATGTAATGTTTATGTGCAACTTTTTGAAAACCTCCAAGAAACGAGCAAACTGTTTGTCCGGTTTTTTTTTTCTGAAGTCATTGTGGAAAAGGTGGAGTTAGAGTGATTCTTTCTGGTTCTTTTTCATTTGCTTATTTTTCCTTCATCTGTTGCTCTGCTTCTTTTAGAACATCTTCAATTGTTGCCTTGATTCCAACATATTTGTTGATTTCAATACCACTTTTTAAAATGATGGCATGACATTGCTCCTTCCCATGTTCCTTGGATTTGGCTCTGTGTTGCTAGGAAGGGTACCGGCGGTCTGTAACTCTGAGCATTGGCCAGTTGTCCAATTTGATTCTCCAGTACTTTAATAGAGGCAGATTGGCTATGAAACATAGCATCATATTTTTTTAACTTAGTCAGCACTTCCGCTATTCCTGGTTCCTTTGCCTGCTCCTAGCCTTTGTTCTGTTGCTGTTGGAATCCAGATGGTGGATAATTCTTTTGCCCTGAATTTTTGCTCCATGATAAATTATGATGATTCCTCCACCCTGGGATGTAGGTGTTGGAATATGGATTGTTCCCATGTCTGTTGAAATTATTGACATAATTTACCGTCTCTTCTTGTTGGTTTAGTTCTAGTGCTCCTCCATATGGTGAACTTGTGGCTCCAATATTGCCTTGCATACCGAGAGTCTATGAATTTTCATATCTGATCTAGCTTGGCATTGACTACTGAGTTGGCTCCAACTTCATAAATTCCAGCAATTCTTTGAATCATGCTCATTTCTGTTGGCCACAAGGAATTGTTGTTAGCCATTTCTTCGATTAAGTCCCAGGCTTGATCTTCTCCTTTTGCCATCAAAACTCATCCAACAACAGCATCAATTATTGTTCTCATTAGTCTAGAAAGTCCATTATAGAAAGTTTGGACTTGAAGCCATTTTGGAATCTCATGGTGAAGACATTTCCGGAGCAAATCTTTGTACCTTTCCCAAGCTTCATAGAGAGTTTCCGAGTCAAGTTGTACAAATGATGTGATGTCATTCCTCAGTTTTGCTGTTCTGGCTGGTGGAAAATACTTTGCAAGGAATTTGGTGGCTAGAGTGTTCCAAGTTGTGATGTAACCTGCTGGTAGTGAATGTAGCCAAGCTTTAGCTCTGTCTTTCAAAGAATATGGGAAAATCCAAAGTCTCATTGCTTCTTCAGCTCCTCGGTTGTAATTGAAATTACCGCAAACTTCTAGGAAGTTGCTGATGTGGGTATTGGGATCTTTAGTTTCATTCCCTCCAAACTTAAATGATTGCTTAATCATCTGAATGCATGTTTTGATGTCACACGCATTTGCTGGTAAATGAGGAAGTATAATACATGAAATGAAGCCGTCGACCACCAGAATGGTTCTGTCTCGAATGGGTATTGGTGGTGCAACTTCCAAAGGTTTAGGTTTCATGTTGACTAAAGCTTCTTGGCCTTCTCGCCTTTCCCTTCTCAACTGTCTGATGGTTCTTTCAATTTCTGGGTCAAGCGGTCGGAGTTCAAAGCTTCTGGTTCATCTCATGTAGTTTCTGAGAACCTGAAACAAAAGAAAACAAAAACAGTAAGTAAAAAGAAATTAGATACAAGTAAAGGTATCTAACCTCAAAACTAATAGTGAAAGATAAATAAGTCCCCGGCAACGGCGCCAAAAACTTGACCGGTGTGAAATCACACGCGTAATACGCAAGCACATGAATCGTTCAAGTAGTATAAAAAGTATCGATCCCATTAGGACTTAAAACCTAAGCTATTAATTTTATGAAGCCAAATGATTACTAGTATCTAAAAGATTGATTGATTGACTGGGTGATGACTTTAAACTTAAAAACAAATAAAATTACACGAAAGTAGGTTGAGGAAAATTCTAATTTATAAAACTATCCAGGGTTGTGATTTCTTCCAATATATTTTTAAAGATAAAGTGGTTATTTCACTTTTGTGTAATATATTGATTTATTAACCTGGAACACAAAATATGTAAAAGCCTCTTCCGATTGTCAAATACAAATACCCAATGTAACCCAATTAATCATATTCCTATGTCAACCAAGTTACATGAATTCATTAAGATTAAGTTCCAATTATGGTTACCCCCGCCCGATAGGTATATTCATATCCTGTAAGGAAATCTATTAAAGGGTTATCTATCCTCAAGGAAGATCGTGGGCTATTGAGTCTAAGGTCTTAAACCTAAAATCTCTTTTCCAAGTTCATTTTAAGTTTACCAGTTCAATTTTATTAATGGCCAGTTAATAAAAAGCATTAGGATTAAGGCTCAATAAATAAACCTTTATATTACCCAAACTGTAATTTAACCCCTTATAAACTGGTGATATTGGATTTCATCACAACCCTAAATAACTAACTTAGTTACGACACATAACTAGGGTTAGTAACAACTTAAAAATAAAAGAAAGAAAGTAAAGTATTGAAAAATAAAATGCTAGAAAGTAAATAAAGAAAAATATAATAAAAGAAAATGCAAGGGCTAGAGGATCTACTTTTATCACTACTATTTTAGATATCTCCCTTAGTATAATATATTAACTTGTGTGATATTACCAACCAGCCATATAGGCGGTATCCTAATTAAGTTAGATTAAGTCCAACCGACCATAAAGGCGATATCACAATTTGTCCATAAACCAGCCATGTAGGCGGTAATTACCAACCGACCAACCAGGCGATATCCATGCTTAGTCAGGTTAAAACCAGTTTATAATTAATTACCAACCGACCAATATAGCGGTATCCTTGTTAAGTCAAGTTTTAAATAGTGAATATATTATAATTAAGGGAGATTTATCTAAGTAGCAGTAATAAAAGTTTTATTTTTCACCATAGCAGGGGGAAGTTACCTACTCATAGCTGAATAGTAAAAACTGAAAAAGTAAAGAAAGTAAATTACTATTACAGAAAATAAAAAAAATTAATTACAAAACTGAAATTTAAAGAAAACTAGATACAAACTCCTTATTTATTTAGAGAATTAAAGAGAGGAAGGTACATCTGAAACTGAAATTTTGAGCTTAATTTATCGGCTTCAGTAGGTGTCGCGCGTCGCGACGCATGTTGATCATCGACAAGTGAAAGATTGGCTTCGCGAGATCGTGACACGTGTCACACTTACGTCGGCGGCTGAATTATTAGTGTCGGCAGCATGTGATGGCGACACGTGTCCCGGCATATATTAGTGTGGTTTGCTGAGATGTTGACACGTGGCAGACACATTTTAGCATCGATGATGATTGTCGCAAGCATATGATGGTGACACGTGGCACGACTCACATTAGTATGATCGGCTGTGATGTTGACACGTGGCAGGCGCACGTTAGTAGATTCAGCGCACGTTATCATCCGGCATATTTTAGCAAAATCCTTCTGATTGGTCATCATGTCCCGGCGCACGTTAGCATAGCTGCGGTGCACATTAGGGGTCGCGACGCTCCAAATGACAATTTTGCCATTTCCTGTCCTTTTTCACTATTTTGGCCCCAAATCACCTCCAGTATGTCCTGAAACTTTATTTATCTACAAAATAACACAAAACACATCAAAATATTCACAAAATGCAAGAAACTATACAAAATATTAGGTCAAATGAGTGGGAAATAGTGATATATTTACCACTCATCAAGTTAGGGATATGCCCTATACCCAACTTGTGGATGGGCTATATGTACATGTATTTGTAATATTTTAATTAATTAATAAAATGGCAATCTTTATTATACGTTTCTTACATAACTTATATAAATCATCAACACTGTAATAAAGCCATTGGAGTAATAAGACGATGGCTTCCACGCCTTATGAGAATCATTACTCTTAAGATAGTTTTGTGAATAATCTGGGCGTTCACAAAGCGGAGAGACTAGCATGATGATATGATCTGCCCTTCAGTGGGGGTAGCCGATCTTAAAGGCTTCTAGCGGAGATTCGTCCGTTTGGTGTATCACATGGATGCATGAGTTGCTCGTGTCCATCGAACTGACCGCCGAAAGTTTTCACATGGAATGTTTATCCCATGTGTCTGTGAGAACTTTCATGTATCGATTATATGACTAGTCCTTTGACTTGAAGTCTTTACAATCTTATGTGTGGATCAAATAACTTTGACATTCTCCTTCCCCGGTTCAAAAGATCCAATCGTAAAGGTATGATTGGGTCATTTGTTGAAACACATGAAGTTTGTAAAGATACAACAGAGAATCACCACTCTCTCGGATACTATTTTCTTATAAGTAGTATTCCAGTTCACGGGTTGATATGTGTGATCAGTGCTTGAGACTGTGGCCAGAACGGAAGAATCATGTGAGATTCTTGGGTTAGCACGATTCATGACACTATCAACATCATACCTTTGACCATATGGGTAGAAGATTTCCGTACCCTAGGTCAATAGGTGGGGAAACAATGAGGCGAGAGACCGTATCATATGTAAATCGCATACAAAATGGGTATATATATCTTTCCTTCTCATTTGGGGGCCTTGGCATGTTGCTAGATGGAAACTTTGGTCATTGAAATCGAACGACCATATGAGCAGAGGATAATTTATGTTCGATTAAATTATCACGATTCATTTCATGTCCAACTTGAGGGGAACCCAAAAGGTCACACACAACAAAGTCGAAATCAATGGTTAACAGTGCAAAGTACAAATATAACAGCATATATGATTGTTGTAGGAATTGTTCATAAATGATTCAATCTATTTAATTATTGAATATATCATTTTTGAGGTTCCATAGTGGCTTAGGGATTGGTGAATGACGATGGGGGCACTTTGGGAATTGGAATAAAAAAAAATTACTATTCACATGAATTGTAAATTTTTTTTGTTATTTGTTTTGAATTCCAATTCGTCCCAAACTCTTATTAGGGTTTTATAATCTCATTAAACCACTAAATTAAGATTCAATAGCTAAGATTAAATTAGCTTTTATCCCACTTCGGATTCTTAATTAATTTTGTTGTCTTTGGAGCACTATATAAACCCAATGAAATCTTCACAGATTTTTGCACCAAACCTTTCATATCTTGGGTTTATATAAGTTAGCAACTCTAAAGTTTAAGAGTAAGCAACTGATTTTGAGGATCCTTAAGTCTAATTGACTAGAGGAACCTCAAGTTAAAAGTTTTGAGGTATTTTCCTAAGCTAGCACCAAAGGCAAAATACCCGTGCACTCAAGGCGTAGTCTTGTCGTTGAGTTTTGGCTTTGGTGTGTGCACCTTTGGAGGCCACACACTTCGGTGTCTCTTTGGAACGCGGAAGAGCTTGTTGAGTTCTAGAAAAGCTTATAGATTGGAGGGAGGACTGGAGGTGTCTTCGGTTCAAGTAAGTCTTTTTCTTTCTTTATTTTAATTAGAGTTCTTATGATAGTTAACATGTTTAGGTTTATGTTCTTTGCATATTTTATGAGTTGTTATGCTTAGAATATATAGAAACATGCATAGGCTTGTAGAATAATAAAAACAAATGGGTTTTGGGCAAAGGGAAAGTGGTATAATAATTTTAATGTTCCGCTGCGCACTCGTGGCTGCTTCCCAACAGTGGTATCAGAGCGTTGTTTTTGTTTTGATTAGTTCTGTCTCATTTGAACTCGAAATTGGGTGTTTAAAAGATCATTTGAAAGCTAACACCCTGAACATAATTTGGTTAAGATTTCAATTGTGAAATTGCATTTAAAAATGTGAATAGTAAATTTATTTGAATAAAATAAAATGTAATATCATAATTAAATATTAATCAAAGTTATTTAATGCCTAAAATAATTCCAACATATTAAAACTCATATGCTTGATGATTTATGTATGATTATAATTGGCATGATTATTTTAGGGTGCAAGCATCTAGAGACTTTCTAAGAAATAGAAGTGTATTGCTTATCCCTTAGTTAAGTAATTTCTCGTGATGAACTTAGAGATTTATTACCTTTAAGGCTAATAAATATAAATCACTTGTTTATAATAAAAAGACATTATAAAAGATACAAGTGGGGTGGGGCCAATGCGATAATAAAACTTTCCAAACTAAAGTTAATTTAACCAAATGTATTACTAGAGTTAGATAATGATTTGGTGTCTTCCTTCACTCCCTACCTTTTTATAGCCAAAATGAAAAGCTGTGAAGACATCTAGATAATCATTTACTCAAAGCTTACCTTAAAGAATATTTAAAGTGTTGGACTAATTTGCAGGATCTATTATTTATTCATGTCACCAAGGCAATAATAAGAGTCTAAGAGGTAATGGTATTTAAGAGAGTTTGCTCCACCCTCCCTCTGGGGAATTTTCAATGGAGGATTCCATTTGACAGTTATTCACTTAAACTTGCTAAAATCCTCAATAATAATTTAAGTCTAAATTTTGCCTCCCATTGTAAAGTATAGACCCAAAGGGCTTAAACCATATTGGCAGGACTAGGCTTTACCAGACTATTGACAATGGCTTGACTTTTCTGAGTCATAAGACGCAGTGACCCTTAGGCGTGGTCTTATAACTTAGTGGCAAAGATTGGGTGTCCACAAGGACTAGCATAAGCTATGGCATGTTTGATTGCCCAACCCAATGATCAAGGAATTGTGATTTATATCATAAATTGGTTGAGAACCTACCTAATTATCGTATGTTATAACGACCGGCCCTAGTCGGAGTTATGAAATGATGATAATGGGATCATTGCCCACAAGAAATCTATCATATTGGGGTTGATGCGATTTGCTTAAAATTTTAAAACAATTGAGTGGGAGCAACTTCATAATATTAAAAGCCCATGTTATTATGAAAAATTAATGAAAACATATTCCTAATTTTAACATTTTCTCTTAACAGGTGGTTAAAATATTTCACAAACATTCAAATGGCAAGCAGAGTATCACTTCATTCCATCATTAATGAGCATAAGCTCAAAGGGGACAACTACAATGACTGGTTTATAAACCTTAAAATTGTCTTACGACAAGAAAAGATTTTCTATGTTCTTTAAAGACCATTTCCCCCTGAACCCGCAAAAGATGCTGACCAAGATACATTTGATGCTTGGAAGAAACATGTCGATGATGATGAACAAGCAGTTTTCATAATGCTTGGCATTATGTCGTACTAAATTCAGAAAGCTCACGAAGATATGGATGCTCAAACCATCATCTTTCACTTGAAGAAGTTGTATGCAACTTCCGTTCATACCGTGAGATTCCAAGTGTCATGTGCCTTATTCCAAACAAGGTATAAAGAAGGATCTGTTAGTGGACATATGCTTAAGATGATTGGCCACATTGAAAAATTGGCGAACCTCGGGTTGATCATGGATAATGAGATAGGTCACGATCTAATTCTTCAGTCCTTAACAAAAGAATTCTCTAACTTGATTATGCAGTTTCATCTGTCTGATAGAGAAGCTACTTTAACAGAATTGCACAATCTGATAAAGCAAGCAGAGAATGAGTTGAAACCGGAGCTTAAAACCTCCGTCATGCTTACGGGTACGGACCTGAAGCCACGAGGCCCAAAGAAAAATAAGGGCAAGGCCAAGGCTCCAGATCAACTAAAGCCCAATGGTAAGGTGGAGAAGAAAAAGGGAAATGGGAAATACTTCTTTTGTGGAAAGAAGGGTCATTGGAAGAAAGACTGCAGATCCTTGAAAGCCAATGAAGCTAGGGAAGCCCAAGAGGCCAAGAAGCCCAATGCTTCAGGTATGTTGTTTATGATTGAACTATATTCTCAAAACTCTGAACCTTCTACTTGGGTGCTTGACACCGGTTGTGGGACTCACTTGTGTAACAATGTGCAGGGCCTGAGAAACAGTAGGAGACTCCATCATGGGGAGGTTGACTTATACATGGGTAATGGAGTAAAACTTGCTACATTATGCGTGGGGACTTATTCATTAGTTTTTCCGAATGGTTTAGTTTTAGACTTAGAAGATTGTGTTTATGTATGTTCTCTAGTAAAGAACATCATTTCAATTTATTCTTTATGTAATAAAGGCTTTTCATGCCTAATACGTTGTAATGAATGTTCTATTTATTTCAATGAAATAAAATATGGAGATGGTTTTTGAATAATGGTATCTATGTCTTACAAACTAACAAAGAATGTTCAACCTCTAATATATACAACGTTAACTCGAATAATCTCAATGAATCACTTATATGGCACAGTCGCTTAGGTCATATCAATGAAACAAGATTAACTAAGCTACATAAGGATGGGTATTTCAACCCTTCAAATATAAACCTTATGGAACTTGTGAGTCTTGTTTACTTGGTATAATGACCAAATTACCCTTCAAAGGTAAATGACAACGTGCAGCGGAGACATTAGAACTCATACACTCTGATGTATGCGGACCAATGTCAGTCACCGCTAGAGGTGGATTCTCATACTTCATTACCTTTATCGATGATCATTCGCGATATGGGTATGTGTACCTTATGCGGTAGAAATATGAAGCCTTTGAGAAATTCAAAGACTTCAAGGCTGAAGTAGAAAACCAGCTTAATAAAAGTATTAAGTCACTAAGGTCTGACCGAGGTGGTGAATACTTAAACAACGAATTTCAAGATTACTTGAGAGAAAATGGCTTTGTTTCCCAGTGGACTCCTCCGGGAACTCCACGGAATAATGGGGTCTCCGAAAGGAGAAATCGGACATTATTAGATATGGTCCGATCAATGATGCCAGACACGGATCTACCTCTTTCATTTTGGGGTATTGCTTTAGAAACTACAACACTACTACTAAACCAAGTTCCTTCCAAGACTGTTAGTCAAACACCATATGAGTTATGGTCTGGGAAACATCATAGTCTTAGTTATCTAAGAGTTTGGGGATGTGACACATATGCCAATCTCACGCAAACTAACAAATTGGATGATATGGCAGTTAAATGTATGTTTGTAGGATATGCCTTGAACTCAAGAGCATACGTGTTCTACGTCCCAAATGAACAAATAACATTTGTCTCACGAAATGCTAAATTTCTAGAGAATGAATTCCTTCTCAAGAAATATAGTGGGAGTAGACTTGACCTCGATGAGGTACGAGAAGAACAAACTAACATAGACCTAAACCCCAGGCCCCTCAAAAGGGCAGTGACAGAACAACCACAAGGTTATGAACTCAGAAGGTCTGGTAGGGAAAGACATGAGCCTGAAAGATATGGTTTCTGTATTGATGAGGAACATGATCAGGTCATTGATAATGACATTCCCACTAGTTATGACAAAGCAATGCGTGACATTGATTCACTCAAGTGGCTTAAGGCCATGAAATCCAAAATAGACTCTATGTATCAGAATCAAGTCTGGGACTTGGTAGATGCACCTGAAGGGATAAAACCCATAGGCTGCAAGTGGATTTACAAGCGTAAAACTGATGCAGAAGGTAACATCCAAACCTATAAGGCTAGGTTGGTGGCGAAAGGTTATAGAAAAATCCAAGGAATTAACTATGACGAAACCTTCTTGCCTGTTGCAATGATAAAGTCCATTCGAATTTTACTGGCACTAGCTGTACATTTTGATTATGATATTTGGCAGATGGATGTCAAAACAGCTTTCCTTAATGGGAACCTCCTAGAGGAAGTTTATATGACACAACCTGAGGGGTTTGCATCTAAGGTTGATCATAATAAAGTATGCAAGCTTAAACGATCCATTTATGGACTTAAGCAAGCCTCCAGAAGTTGGAATATATGATTTGATGAGACAATCAGAGAATTTGACTTCTTCAAAAATGTAGACGAGCCTTGTGTTTACAGGAAAAGTAGTGGGAATGCTGTTGTATTTCTTGTATTATATGTCGATGACATATTAATCATCGGGAATGATATTCCCATGATGCAAGCCACCAAGCAATGGTTATCTCAGAATTTCTCCATGAAAGATTTGGGAGAAGTAGCCTACATCCTCGACATTAAGATCTACCGTAATAGATCTAAGAGGTTGTTAGGACTTTCTCAATCTACATACATAGATAAAGTTTTGAAAAGATTCAAAATGGAAGATTCCAAAAGAGGTAATTTACCTACTTGTCATAGAATCAAATTATCTAAGGAGCAATGTCCACATACCCATTCAGATAGAGAGCGTATGAGTAGGATCCCTTATGCTTCAGCAATATGATCGATCATGTACGCCATGCTATGTACAAGACCTGATGTCTCTTATGCTCTTAGCATAACGAGCATGTATCAGGAAAATCCTGGTGAGCAACATTGGGCAGCTGTCAAAACAATCCTCAAGTATATGAGAAGAAATAAGGATGTGTTTTTGACATATGGAGATTGTTCTGAGATGAAAATCATTGGTTACTGTGATGCGAGCTTTCAGACTGATAGGGATGACAGCAGATCGCAAATAGGATATCTATTTACTTTGAATGGCGGTGCTGTCAGTTAGAAAAGCTCAAAACAGTCAACTACAGTGGACTCCACCACTGAAGCCGAGTATATTGCAGCATCTGAGGCTGCTAAAGAAACAGTCTGGATAAAGAAGTTCATCACGGAGCTGGAAGTGCTTCCCGTGATAAAGAATGGTGTCGCGATGTACTATGACAACACGGGTTCCATTGCTCAATCAAATGAACCAAGGTCCCACCAGAAATCCAAGCATGTACTCAGGCGATTTCATCTCATTAGGGAGATTGTTGAGAGAAAAGAAGTTATTATAGAGAAAATACCCACAGAAGATAATCTTGCAGATTCTCTGACTAAAGGACTGACTCAACAAAAGCATGATAGGCACACCCGAGAGTATGGTGTCCGGATTCATACTAGTTGGCTATAGTGCAAGTGGGAGATTGTTAGGGCTATGCCCTATACCCAACTTGTGGATGGGCTATATGTACATGTATTCGTAATATTTTCATTAATTAATAAAATGACAATCTTTATTATACGTGTCTTACATAAGTTATATAAAACATCAACACTGTAATAAAGCCCTTGGAGTAATAAGACGATGGCTTCCATGCCTTATGAGAATCATTACTCTTAAATGTTCATAGTCATAGTTTTGTGAATAATCTGGGCGTTCACAAAACGGAGAGACTAGAATGATGATATGATCCGCCCTTAAGTGGGGTAGCCGATCTCATAGGCTACTAGCGGAGATCCGTCCGCTTGGTGTATCACATGGATGCATGAGTTGCTCGTGTCCATCGAACTGACCGCCGAAAGTTTTCATATGGAGTGTTTATCCCATGTGTCTGTGAGAACTTTCATGTATCGATTATATGACTAGTCCTTTGACTTGAAGTCGTTACAATCTTATGTGTGGATCAAATAACTTTGACATTCTCCTTCCCCGGTTCAAAAGATCCGGTCATAAGGGTATGATTGGGTCATTTGTTTAAACACATGAAGTTTGTAAAGATACAACAGAGAATCACCACTCTCTCGGATAATATTTTCTTATAAGAGTAGTATTCCAGTTCGTGGGTTGATATGTGTGATCAGTGCTTGAGACTGTGGCCACAGCGGAAGAATCATATCAGATTCTCGGGTTAGCACGATTCATGACACTATCAACATCATACCTTTGACTATATGGGTAGACACTTTCCGTACCCTAGGTCAATAGGTGGGGATACAGTGAGGCGAGGGACCGTATCATATGTAAATCGCATACAAAATGGGTATATATATATTTCCTTCTCATTTGGGGGCCTTGACATGTTACTAGATGTCAACGTTGGTCATTGAAATCAAACGACCATCTGATCGGAGGATAATTTATGTTCGATTAAATTATCATGATTCATTTCATGTCCAACTTGAGGGGAACCCAAAAAGTTACACACAACAAAGTCGAAATCAATGGTTAACAGTGCAAAATACAAATATAACATCATATATGATTGCTGTAGGAATTGTTCATAAATGATTCAATGTGTTTAATTATTGAACAGATCATTTATGAGGTTCCATAGTGGCTTAGGGATTGGTGAATGACGATGGGGGCACTTTGGGAATTTGAATAAAAAAATTACTATTTACATGAATAGTAACATGAATAGTAATTTTTTTTTTGTTATTTGTTTTGAATTCCAATTCGGCCCAAACTCTTGTTAGGGTTTTATAATCTCATTAAACCACTAAATTAAGATCCAATGGCTAAAATTAAATTAGCTTTTATCCCACATCAGATTCTTAATTAATTTTGTTGTCTTTGGAGCACTATATAAACCCAAAGAATTTTTCACAAATTTTTGCACCAAACCTGTCATATCTTGGGTTTATATAAGTGAGCAACTCTAAAGTTTAAGAGTAAGCCACTGATTTTGAGGATACTTAAGTCTAATTGACTAGAGGAACCTCGAGTTAAAAGTTTTGAGGTGTTTGCCTAAGCTAGTACTAAGGGCAAAATACCCATGCACTCAAGGCGTAGTCTTGCCGTTGAGTTTTGGCTTTGGTGTGTGCACCTTTGGAGGCCACACACTTGGGTGGCTCTTTGGAAAGTGGAAGAGCTTGCTGAGTTCGAGAAACGTTGTAGATTGGAGGGAGGACCGGAGGAGTCTTCGGTTCAAGTAAGTCATTTTCTTTCTTTATTTTAATTAGAGTTCTTATGATAGTTAGCATGTTTAGCTTTATGTTCTTTACATGTTTTATGAGTTTTTATGCTTAGAATATATAGTAACATGCCTAGGCTTGTAGAATAATCAAAACAAATGGGTCTTGGGCAAAGGGAAAAGGCATAATAATTTTGATTTTCCGCTGCGCACTCGCGGCCGCTTCCCAACATGTGTCATTATCAAACCCCCGGATAGAAGTGTTCCGACCTGGCTCCTTTCACCTTTGAGGATCCAGAACGAATCAAGGGATGAGGTACATGTGGGAAAAGTGCGAACCCATCGTGGCACGCCAATCCTCGGTATCATTATCAAACCCCCGAGAAGGTTCCTTCCCCTGCGAGTTGGCTGGTGAATCCTGCTGAGAACCATCAGACCACCTGGCTTGGGTACGGTCGAATGGCCTCATTGATTGTAGGAGTCTCAGGTAAACCGGACCCATGGAGGTTTCTTCCCATGCGAGTCGGCTGGTGAGTCCAGTTGAGAACCATCAGACCAACTGGCTTGGGTACGGCCGAATGGCCTCCTTAATTGTAGTAGTCTCGGGTAAACCGGACCCAGAGAGGTTTCTTCCCCTATGAGTCGGCTGGTGAGTCCCGTTGAGAACCACCCAGGAAAGGCACACACATGGTGTCTTCCTCCCCCGTGGGGATTTGCCTGACCGCCCTGGATCGGCGTATCCGTAGCCTGGTTAGCCGGGACACTGAATTGTAAGGTTCAGAATTATGTTTTGGGAGGCGCCAGACATGACGCTGCCTCAGAACAACCGTAATTATGCCAGTATAATGGACGGGTTCACACAATGGTATAGCCAAGTCTTATGTAGTACATGCAAGATAATTCAAATAAACACAAATTTGCACAGCCATAAAAATTAATAGAAATAATAAAAGCATATTACATTAAGAAGTACGAGATGTAGTAAGGAAAATCAATCAAAAGTGGGAAAAGCGTCAATAAATAAATAGTAAACAAAAAAGGGGGGTTAATCATGCATGTATGAATATTTCCCGAGTGGCACGTTCAGTTGTATCCCAAGTACAGACCGCACTACCGTCTATTCGAATTCGGCTACGTAATTTATGTCTGGGTTTCCATCCGATATACTGTAAGGGACAATAACACACATAACCATCAATGCAATGTAAACGGTCATAAAAAAGGGCGAAATAATAAAATAACAATAAAAGTAAATAGACAAAAAGCTAAATAGAAAAAATAAATACGAAATAATAAATAACGATGAAAGTGAATAAGTAAATAATAAGATAAACAACACTAAATAGAAAAAATAAAATAAAATGCTGAAGAAGAAAAAATAATGTGACCAGAAATTTGGCCGTCTTTAATGTATGACTTCGCATACCCGGCTGGACGTATTTCACATCCAGCCAGACATGTCGTGTCCGGAACTATAAAAATAAATAGGGTGCCCTCAAGTCTTACCTTTTAAGTTGCATTCTTGAAAGTGCATTAGGCCATCGCCGGAAGGATTGCTGGTTTGCTGTTTCGCTATTTCTGCTCACTGTTTTTCTATTTCTGCTCGCTGTTTTGCTGTTTTTGGTTGCTATTTTTGGCTTGTTGTTTCCTGTTTCGCTATTTCTGCTCACTGTTTTTCTATTTCTGCTCGCTGTTTTGCAGTTTTGGTTGCTATTTTTGGCTTTCTATTTGCTATTTTTTGCTCCTTATTTTTTGACTGCTGTTTGTTATTTTTGGGCTGCTGTTTTGATTATTTTTTGCTGCTGTTTTGGTTATTTTTGGGCTACTGTTTTTGCTATTTTTTGGGGCTGTTTTCTTCTATTTTTTGGTGGTATATACACTATTTTTAGGCTGGTTATTTTGGTTGTTTTTTAGGGCCGTTTTCTTTTATTTTTCGGTGGTTTCTTCACTATTTTTTGGGCAGGTTGTTTTGTGTTGTATTTTGGGGTTGTTTTCTTCTGTTTTTTGGTGGTTTCTTCACTATTTTTTGGGCTGGTTGTAAGTTGTTTTGTGGTGTGTTTTTTTTGGTGGAAGAGGAAGAAGAGGGCTAGGGTTTTTTAAGTTGTTTGTCGTTCAATGTCTTAGAAGAAGAAGATGAGCAGCTTAGGGTTTTTGTGTTGTGGCCAATCAAAAGAGAGAAAAGAAGAGCTTATAGGATTTTTGTTTTGTTTGTGATTGTTGTTCACGTGTGAAGCCTTGAAAGAGAGTCCCCTCTTGTGGTGATTTGGTCCCTAACTTATAATGTCTTGAGAGGATATCCTGATAGGGAAATAAATCACATTGATTTAGGAGATATATTCTTAATTTATTTTGGGAATACAATCTCACAAATTTGGTGATGGATATCTCAAATCTTTTAAATTGGTGAGGATGAGATTTCATATTTTGTTAAATTGGAAAGTGTTGATGAGGGAATTTGCACATGTGAATTTCATGGGATTTTATCTATTTGAGTGTGTATAGTGGATTTCATGGGCCTTGGGCGTGTGCTGGTATGGGCATGGATTGTACGGGCTTTCATGGGTTGCAGGGATTTTAGGCCGAGGCTAAGGTTTGAAACAGAAACTGACTGAGCGAGTCCGAGGCTGGCAAGTGAGTCCGAATCCAATGAGGTACTAATTTTGGAGTTTTTCCTTTCGGTATTCGTTTACCACGACTTCCATAACTTTACAGGTAGTGCCTCCATACGAGGCTCATCATTGGGCTCATACAAAAATACAATTTCTACACATGTCATAAATACGATACAGATTGACACTCAGAGCACCAACCCCAGCAGTAAGGGCAATGATAAAAAAACAAGTTTTGGTTGTTGGATCATTCACTTGTGCAGCAATTTAGTAAAAATGGAAACTTTTTGATTGTTTGATTAATATTTCCTTTTATAATGAAATATGATAATGCGTTGCTACTTGTACATGAATTTGATGATATCATTTTCTACATTTATGTTTTTGTTGATGCATCACTTGTATTAAAATTTCCAAATTGCTCAATTGAGGGGGAGTTATCATTTATTCATGTATCGTGTCATTTCTGTAGGAACCAATTTCCTAGAGCAGCGGAAATACCTTAGGCAACCGGGATAGACTTAAAATTTTTTTATGCCCTTCCCCTTCTTTAGCCGAATTATACCAGCTCCAAGACTGATGTTTTGCTTTTTTTTTTTGAATAATATTTCAGTCCCGGAATAGCCCTCAACAACAGCTCAGATCTGAACCATTATTCACACAAAAATATGCCCAACTCACTCCCAAATCAGTCTGTGAAATGCGTGACTTATGGTAGTGTTTTAGGTCTGATTTTTCACAAAAATAACCTCACAACACTCTTGAAACACCCCTTAATGTTTCCTAATTTTACTGACAAGAAACAAAATAAATCGAGTCCGTTAACACAACAATGAATGGCGGCAGAACAAAATTTTGCTCACTGCCGTGTAGTCACCAAAAGAAGAATAAGATTTTGGTTTGACTTCGAATGACCTACCGTGCTATATCTCACAACTAACAAACTTAGTATGGGATAAACTCACAAGAATTAAATTCCTAAACCATTTAGAGATTATTTGTCACACATTTAAACTTTTTTTTATTGTTTTTGTTATTTTTCTTTTCTTTCAACTCTTGAGATAAAATGATGAACTATGATGGTTAGGGTTTGAAAATATGAAATTATGGTAAAAGGATAACTCACTTAACCTATTATAGTTAGAGTTTTAATTTTACAAAATAAAATAAAAAACCCTTACTCTTCCTTTGATGAGTTTCGGCCACCCCCAAAAAGTTGTAACAACCAAATCTTTTTAAATGCTATTATAATGATATGAATGTGTTACAAAATGAAAACGATAATTACCATTTATGAAAAAATGATTTTTAAAATCATATTTAAAATATTCTTTATTTCTTAAAATGACATATTAAATATTGTTACTATTTTTATTAAATTAAATGATTTTCTCATAATCATTTATTTAATAAAGATCTTATATTAAATATAATATAAAGTTACATGTATGACAGAAAATATTATCAATCCTATAATATATATATATATATATATATGAGTATATAATTGGACTATCCAATTATATTTAATTTGCTACAGTATATTGAGCTATCACGGGGACCAAATGGACCTATAGTTTCGAGCTCCAATAATCCAGTAATATTAATTAAACTCTTTTATTAAATAATCCGGATTATTAACTTCAGATTATTCCACTAAAAACTCGAAGCTACACTCTCATTGTCGTTTATAGATAAAATAAGCTGAACTACATCGGTGTCCATCGATATAGTCATTACATACAAAATGGTCCTTCATGAATATCTCATAATTAAATCTGGGTCATAATGTCCGTTATACCCCTCTAATTATTTTTTCCTTAAGTACAATTGATTCTCTATGGAACAATTTATTCATAACCTTTATGAATGGTAATTTTTCTATTCGTAACAGAAAGACTTGAGCGCTCCAATCGTTCAAGTACCGAATTAACCATTAATGAAGATACTCATCTACTTCTCACAAGAAGGAGTGAACTTCATATCTATGTAACACGTCCCCAGCTACACACCAAACCATGTCCCCAAAGTACGCAACTATTGGTTGGGATTGCTACACCAAACTCACCTTGGTAAATCAAAATACATAGCCTACCATGCAAGAGTTGGTAGTACACTCAGGATTCAGATCAATCCATATATGGCCATCTAGAAGATTGAAATGAATTTCTTTATATAATAGATATTATAAGAAACTCATTTTTATCTGGGTCCACTCCTATATGATCACATCATATAAGGTGCTTTCATTCTCATGTCACCACATGGACGATCCCGAATCAAGGTCGCAATATAACTATAGAATGCACCGCAACGATATATAAACCACAAACAAAGTACCCGCTTTATTTGTTCTCTATAAACTATTTTAGATTACTGATTTTAGACTTAAATCCTCTTATGTATGAGATTTATACACTAAGTCTGAAAGCACATGAGTAATCAATGGTAAATAAGACAGTTTACAATATGAGATATAAAACAAACACTTTGATAAATGAATACTGCATCATTTTATTTCATAACATATAATTTCGTTTACATTACGTAAATCTCTAGGGCATATATCCCAACAATCTTCCACTTGCACTAGAGCAAATGGAATATATCACGTAATTCTAGACCATATTGGTGACCTTTAAACACTTTACCCGATAAAGTGTTTGTAAACAGATTAGCCAGGTTCTCTGCGGATGCAATCTTTGTGACAGAGATGTCTAATGTCTACACTATCTCCATGATGAGATAATATTCTCTCTCTATATGATTTCCCCTATTGTGGCTTCTTGGTTCCTTCGAATTCACCAGTGCACCACTATTATCGAAATAAAGTGTGAGTGATTTATCAATATCTGGAACAACTTCTATATCTCCTAAGAATTTTTGGAGCTAGACTACTTCACAAGCTGCTACATACTCAGCCTCCATAATGGAGTCACCAATACAAGATTACTTTATGCTCCTCAACACAATGGCCCCACCACCTAAGGTAAACACTGATCCAGATGTTGATTTCCTAGAATTGACATCCTTCTGAAAATCAGAGTCTGTATATCCCCTGAGGATCATATTACACCAAAATAAACAAGTATATAATCTCTCGTTCTTTTACTTGAGAATATATTTTACAACCACCCAATGATCTAATCTTGGGTAAGACTGAAACCTACTGACTACTCCCACTGTAAAACAGATCTCCGGTCTCATGCATAACATAGCATACATGAGACCTTCAACTACTGAGGCATATGAGATATGTCTCATTTCCTCAACTCCTTGAGGTATCTTAGAAGAATGTTCATTCGACAAATGAATTCCATGTCGATTAGGAAAATTACCTTTCTTGAAATTCTGCATCCCAAATCGCACAAGGATCTTGTCGATATACGATGCATGAGACATAGCTAACATTCTTTTCTTACGATCCCGAAGAATCTGGATCCCAAGTACATAACTGGCCTCTCCTAAATCTTTCATTTGGAATTGGTTAACTTACCAGGTTTTCACGTCCAATAATATTTTCATTATTGCCAATGAGTAAAATATCATCGATGTATAAAATAAGAAAAACCACATTTCCGTCAATGACACTCTTGTATACTTAAGGCTCATCGACATTTTGCTAAAAATCATAAGAATTGATCGTGGTATCAAATCTTATGTTTCAAGATCGAGATTCTTGCTTTAGTCCATATATGAACCTTTGCAGTTTGCAAACCTTTTGCTCTTGACCTTGGTTTACGAATCCCTATGGTTGCACTATATAGATAAATTCATCAAGATTGCCATTCAAGAATGTAGTCTTGACGTCCATATGCCAAATATTCATAATATGCAGCATTGGATATAAGAGTACAGATGGATTTAAGAATGCTATCGGTGAGAAAGTCTTCTCATAGTCAACTCCCTCTTTCTGGGTATAACCCTTGGCCACTAGCATAGCTTTCAAGGTCTATACCTTCTTATCTGCTCCCCTATTTCTCTAGTAGATCCACTTGCAACCTTTGGGTTTTACCCCACCAGGTTGGTTTACAAGTTGCCAGAATGAGTTGGAGTACACAAACTCCATCTCGAGGTTCATAGATTTAATCCATTCTTTTATCATAACCATCCATTGCACTACGATAGGTCAATATATCATCTACACCATCACTGGCAGCGATAAATTATGCCTCTCAAACTCCTAGATAGTGATCATGGTGTCGTACAACTCTCCCACTACGTCTAGGTGGAAGATCATTCTGACAAACTTGCATATCTTATGTTCATATATCGAATGTGTTATGTTTTTTTCAACTATTATTGACAATAGTATGCTGGTCGAACCGACAAGTAACTCATCGAGTAACAACTTACTTAGAGGTTTGAACTCCCTCATATAGTTCTCCTCCTGAAACATAGTGTTTGTAGACACAGACACTTTGTTATCTTCAGGACTATAAAAGAATCCACCCCTATTCACCTTAGGATAACCTACAAATAGGCACACTTGAGAACGTGGTTCCAACTTAGTAGTCTTATTTTTCAGCTTATGTTCTGCACACCCCTATATAAGTAAATGATGCATACCCCCAGAATGAACTAGGTAGTGAACTATAACTAAACATAGATCCTATCATGTCTAGCAGGGTTCGATTTCTCCTCTCTACAACACCACTCTAGGGTGGTGTTCCAAGTGCTCTTAGCTGGATACTATCCCATGCTCAACTAAGAATTCCACGAAATCTCTATCAAGGTATTCTCCTCTACGATCCGATCGTAGAGTTTTGATCATCTTACCAATTGGTTCTCAATCTCAGCACGATACTCTTTGAACCTTTCAAAAGTATCTGACTTGTGCTGCATTAGGTAAACATACTATATCTAGAATAATCGTAAATAAATATGATGAAGTATTCATAAACACCTCGGGCTCTTACATTCATCGGTCTGCAAACGTCCGAATGTATTAGCTCAAGTTCTTTATTGGCTCTTATACCTTTTCCAGTAAAAGGTCTCTTAGTCATCTTTCCTTCTAGACAAGATTCACAAATTGGCAAAGTTCCAAACTTTAACTGGTTTAAAACTCCGTTCTTTATCAACCTATCTATCCGGTCAAAGCTAATATGACCAAGTATAAGATGCCACAAATATGTGTCATCGTGAGAAATCTTTTGCCGTTTTGTTTTAGGTTTTTTAACCTCAAACATTTCAGTGTTGAGCAGTGAATTATGTGTTAACGGCTTTAACATATATAAATTATTTTCAGAGTTTCATGTGCATATAGTTAATCTACTTTTACCAATAATAACCAAATTACTATTAAATGAAATGGAAAAACCATCATCCAAAAGTTTAGAAACAAAAATCAAATTCCTGCGAGAATCAGGAATAAATAACACATTGTTTAAATTTAAATAATTATTATTAAAAAAACATAAACTGGAAACTCCCACTGCTCTTGGTGAAACGGCATCCCCTGTCAGACCCTCATGGTATAGTCACATTCAGCAAGGTCTTTCCATGAATCAGGTAGCTGAAAAAAAAAAACAAACATGGTTAGTGGCTCCAGAATCAACAATCCATGCAGATTTATCATCCTCCACTAAAAGAGATTCCATGACAAGTAAATCGTATTTACCTGTGGCCTTTTTCTCTTTTAGCTCAGCAAGGTATTTAGAATAGTTCCTTTTTCCAGTGCCCATCCTTGTTGCAATGGAAACACTTTCCTTTGGGTTTGGCATCCTATGAGCCTTTCTTGTTATTCTTTCATAGGCTTTGCCTTAGCCTTCCCCGTGCCTTACTTCTTGTTCTTTGCAGATTTAGAAGATTCGACATCATCTGCTTCTCCACTGGGCTTACGAGGGTCCACCAGCATGGACTCATAATGGGTGAGCTCATTTAGCAGCTGTGTCCAAGTAAAAGATAATTTGTTCATAACATAGTTACTTTTAAACTGTAGGATAATCTTCAGAAGAGTTTCTATGATCATGGTCACCTGGCTATGCTTGTCAATACGAGCTTCATGAGTTTCGGCCATGTTGAGGTAGGTCATCATCTTTAAGACATGCTCTCAGACTGATGTCCCTTCATTCATCTTAGTGGTCATCGCTGAGACCATAGCCTCATAACATTGCCGCTCTGAAGGCTGTCCGAACAACAAAACCTTAAGAAAGTTTACCCATGGTCAAGAACAACAAAACCTTAGTGCCGAACGAGTATAATTAATATTGTGAGACTCTACAGGTTCACACTCGCTTGCTATATAGGATTATTGACAGTGAATTAGTTTGGCTAGTTGGGAACCAAAACAAACTTGGCAAGCAAACGAACAATCATAGAGAAAATAAAGGATTAACGTGGTTTATGTAGGAAACACTTTCCTCGCGCAGCGGAAATGTCTTAGGCACACAGATCAGACATGAATTTTTTTCTGCCATTCTCCTTTAATTTTTGAATGGAACCAACAGTACCACAAAAGGTTTGCTACTATTTTAAGAAAAAATTCAGCCCTGAAACAGCCCCCGAACAGCCCTCGAATAACAACACAAAACCAGACTATTTTAGCACCCGAAATGCACCCAGCACACTCCCGAACAGCCCTTGAAATTTAGTGCACAGTGGCTGTGTTTTGGTTCTGATTTTTCACTTGAAAACAGCCCCAACACAACCCTAAAGCACCACTATATGTTCCCCAAAAATTTTGGAATAAAACTAGACCAAACCGGTTTCCGTTTTACCAAGCAAAGGGGCGGCATTGAGCAATTTGTAGCCTCACTGCCGTGAATAAGAAAATAAGATGAAGATGAAGAAACGTTTGACACCATAAAGTCTTATGAGTTATGTCTCGTTACCAACGGAAACTTTTGTGGGTAAGACTCACAAAATAATCCCTAAACTATTTAGTGATTAAGTCACACAACAACTTTTGTTTTTGGATTTTTGTTATTCTTATGTTCTTCTTTTTCTTTCTCAACAATTGAGAGGATTTGGAAGAAAATCAAAAGGTGGCTAGGGTTAGAATCAATCCAATTTAGCAAGAATAAAAATAAAACCTTTTTATACTTAGGTTTAATTGTTTCCAAAAAACAACAAAACCTTTCCCTCTTCCTCTTGTAAAAATCGGCAATGGCATAATAAAATAGGAATAAATCTCATTTATTTTCATTAATTTTGTAAAATTAAAATAACTTTCCATAAATCCAAAGTGTTACAAAATTAAAAGGATTAATGCCATAATGTGTTTGTAACTTCCAAAATTAAATCAAGAGTTTCTAAAACCCTTTAATTAGAAATTACAACTTTAGGCTTATTAAATTATATCAAATATAATTTAATTTAATTCATTTAATAATTATCATATAATTATTAAAACCATATATTAACTTTTAATATAAATTTCCAAGTGTGACATAATAATATTATTAATCATATTAATAATATTTATACCTTTGTGAGTATATAATTGGACTATCCAATTATACTAAATCCTCTTTAGTAAATCGAGCTAGAAAGGGGACCAAATGGACCTACGGTTCCGAGCTCCAATAATCTCGAAATATTAATTAAGCTTTTAATTAAATATTCTGAATTATTAACTCCGTGTTATTCCACTATAAACCCAAAGTTACACTCTCGTTGCCGCAGATGATATATTAAGTCGAACCAAGTCGGTGTCCATCGATATAGTCACTACATATAGATTAACCCTTCACGAGTATCTAGTAATTAGAGTCGGGTCATAATGTTTGTTATACCCCTCTAATTATTTTTACCTTAAGTACTATTAATTCTCTAATGAACGATTTATTCATAACGATTATGAATTTTAATCTTTCTATTCGTAATAGAAAGACGTGAGCGCTCTAACCTCTCAAGTACCGAAACAACCCTTAAGAAATATACTCATCTACTTCTCACAAGAAGGAGTGAACTCCATGTCTATGTAAAACGTTCCCAACTACACAACAGACCATGCCCCCAAAGTACGTAGCTATTGGTACTATTGGTCGGGACTGCTACACCAACCTCACCTTTGTAAATCAAAGGACATTGCCTACCATGCAAGAGTTCGTAGTATACTCAGGATTATGATCAATCCATATATGACCATCTAGTAGATTGAAATGACTTTTTTTTGTTTAACGGATGTTATAAGAATGTCATTTCCATCTGGGTCCAGTCCTATATGATCACATCATACAAGGTGCCTTCATTCTCATATCTCTTCATGGACGATCCCGAATCAAGGTCGCCATACAAATATAGAATGGACCGCAGCTATAGATAAACCACAAACAAAGTACCCGCTTTGTTCACTTTCTATGGACTATTTAAGATTACTAACTTCACACTTAAATCCTCTTTTGTATGACACTCATACATTAAGTCTGAAGGCACATAAGTAATATAGGGTATTTCAAGATAATTTATAATATGCGAAATTAAACAAACACTTTGATAAATGAATAATGCATCATTTTATTTCAAAACACATCAAACCGTTTACATTACACATATCTCTAGGGCATACATCCTAATAATCTCCCACTTGCACTAGAGAAAATTAGACATGTCACGTAATCCTAGACCATCAAGGTGACCTTCAAACACTTTAGCCGACAAGGTCTTTGTAAACAAATCAGCCAGGTTATCTGCGGATGTAATCTTTGTCACGATAACGTCTCCTCTCTGCACTATCTCCCTGATGAGATGTTATTTCCTCTCTATATGCTTTCCCCTCTTGTGGCTTCTTAGTTCTTTGGAGTTTGCCACTGCACCACTATTATCGCAATAAAGTGTGAGTGGTCTATCCATATCTGGAACAACTTCCAGATCTCCCAAGAATTTACGGCGCCCGACTGATTCCTTAGTTGCTTCATAAGCTGCTACATATTCAGCCTCTATGGTGGAGTCAGTAATGCAAGATTACTTTATACTCCTCCATACTATAGCCCCACCACCTAGGGTAAACACTGATCCAGATGTTGATTTTCTATAATCGACATTTGTCTGAAAAACATAGTCTGTATATCCCCTTAGGATCATATCCTCACTGGAATACACAAGCATATAATCTCTCGTTCTCTTAAGATACTTGAGAATGTGTTTCACAGCCACTCAGTGATCTAATCCTGGGTTCGAGTGAAACCTACTGACTACTCCCACTGCAAAACAGATGTCCAGTCTCGTGCATAACATATCATACATGAGACTACCAACTGCTGAGGTAAATGGGATATGTCTTATTTCCTCAACATATTGAGGTGTCTTAGGACACTGTTCCTTTGATAAATGAATTCCATGCCGATAAGGCAGATTGCCTTTCTTGGAATTCTGCATCCCAAATCGCACAAGGATCTTCTCGATATAGGATGCCTGAGACATAACTAACAGTTGTTTCTTGCGATCCCGAAGTATCTGAATCCTAAGAACATAACTGGCCTCTCCTAAATCTTTCATTTGGAATTGGTTAGCTAGCTAGGTTTTCACGTCCGATAATATCTTTACATCATTCCCAATGAGTAAAATATCATCGCCGTATAAAACAAGAAAAACTACATTCCCGTCAAAGACGCGCTTGTATACACAAGGCTCATCAATATTCTGCTCAAAATCATAAGACTTAATCGTGGTATCAAATCTTATATTCCAAGATCGTGATGCCTGCTTAAGTCCATAAATGGACCTTTGTAGCCTGTAAACCTTTTGCTCTTGACCTTGGGCTATGAACCCTTCTGGTTGTACCATATAGATACTCTCATCAAGATTGGCATTCAAGAATGCAGTCTTGACGTCCATTTTCCAAATTTCATAGTCATAATATACGACAATAGATAGAAGAGTGCAGATGGATTTGAGCATTGCTAATGCCGAGAAAGTTTCCTCACAGTCAACTCCCTCTTTCTAGGTATAACCCTTGGCCACTAGCCTAGCCTTGAAGGTCTGTAACTTCCCATATGCTCCTCTCATCCTCTTTTAGATCCACTTGCAACCTATGGGTCTCACCCTATCAGGTTGGTCTCCAAGTTCACAGACTGAGTTGGAGTACATAGACTCCATCTCTAGGTTCATGTCTTTGAGCCATTCCTCTTTGTCAGAATCATCCATTACACTACGATAGGTCAATGTATCATCTATACCATCACTGGATGTGACAACTTGTGCCTCTCCAACCCCAAGGTAGTGATCAGGTTGTCGTACAACCCTCCCACTACGTCTAGGTGGTAGATCATTCTGAAAAATTTGCATCTGACATTCAGATGTCGAAGGTGCAATGTGTTAGTCTCTAAGACATGCCACAAGATCCTAAATGTGATTATATATGGGAAATAATCAAGTAAAGTGGCAGAAACACTTATATTGATCAATGGAGAAATTTGAAATTTCTTCTTTGGATGAAGCTCCAAGCTTGTTGTTTGTGTTGTTTGTTCCTTGGGTGAGTTTCCCTATCACCTCATTTGACTCCTCCAAGTGCTAGCTTTGTTGAAATTTTGAAGCAAAATTTCATTAGAAAGAAGAGAAGCATTCGTCCATTGTAAGGAAGAAGAGAGAGTGTTGGTTGTTTTCTAAAAACTTGGTGGTTGTGTGTATTTAAAGCATAAAATTAATTAAGCCAACTACTTCCATCAAGTTTTGACCTTTGATGTAAGTCATGTGGTCCCACCACATTTTAAATTCAAAATTTGAGTTGGCTTCCTCAACACAAAACTTGACTTAGGTAATTTTATCGGGTTCGTTTAATTCGAAATTAAACGAATTTGCCGTCGCGCCACAATTAAATCCAATTTAATTAAATAATTATGCCTTGCAAAATTATTACGATAGTCGCTTTCGAATTAATTCTAAATTAATTCATTCGCCGGAATTAAAATCCAATTTTAATTTCGTATTGAAATCCGATTTCAATTAATATATCTGATATATTATTTTAGCCACAAATAAATAAATTAAATAGAAAAAATAAAATTTAACTATTAAATTTATTTTATCGATTAATTCTAAATTAATCGCGTTCTCTCTTCTATAAGAATTTAATCCCAGATTAATTCTTGCCGCAATTGATCCCAGATTAATTTTCTCTCTCATAATTAATCCTAGATTAATTCTATATGAGTCAAATGTCATTGGTGAATCTTTGGGAAGCGACCCAAGAGATTCCTAGATATGTTGGCAATAAATACGGCTATTGGACTATCCGAACACATGCGTACACCGTACCATGTTCTTATCGATTTACAAGACATTGTTGGCTTTTGGCAAAGCACCGGGCCTACCCAATTCTCCAGAAATATTCACCGAGGAATATCATCTGTATCAGATGTAGTAATACTAATATAATGTAATGCGTCATACGATCCAGTATCGGATGTCACATGCTAGGCCTAGGGCTGGCTCTGTATCTACCCCGTACGAAGCATATATCGAATCCCAAGTAACTAATCTCTGTAATTGGGAAGTCATGACCTAGTCATACTATCCCGATAGCTGTAGTTTTAAGAGTACTAGTTATGTATCCTGTGTGACCATAATCTCTATATGACTGAAGTGATACTCTCATCTTGACATCATATCCAAGACACTACGATTCTCAGTAAACCCAATACAGGCGTACACAGAACCTGTTAAATCTCCAGACGACCAATACTAAAGTAAACTAATTTTCGCAAGTAATAACGACATAAGTCTCAGGTTAAAACACACCTACCCTGATTCAGATTCCCATAGACACATAGTCATACTACCAATTGGATTCCGAGTGGGTCTATCCAGAGCGAACTGTTCCCGGTCCAACGGCTAACAGAACCTCTTATTACACTTGCATAACTATCTAATACCTAAATATATGAGAATCATGCCATTAAGCTTCCATAACGCGCACAAGTGTAATACTAGTCTATTCCGCATTATCAATGTCCAGTCTCGATAATACTTCGACTATGGATATTTAATGATTAAATCGTTCATGGATTAATACTGTCTCATATCTTATTAATCCGATTTAACCATATGGACTTTTATCATTAATATATATCCAAGTAATCTAATTACAATAATGATAAAATAACAATTTCATTTTGTCAAATAGTTAATTTGCACAAAAACACAATGTTCTTTACAAGTAGTGATGTTATGGGTCATAATTGTCCAACAATCTCTCACATGGCCAATAACCAATCACTCAAGGATCTAACACCTGAACTATGTACATGTCGCTCAAACTTTTACTGAGATATAGCCTTCGACAACAGATCTGCAATGTTATCATCTGAGGCAATCTTTTCGATCTTCACATCGCCACGATGTATGATCTCACGAATAAGATGAAATCATCGAAGTACATGTTTGGATCGTTGATGAGACTGTGATTCCCTAGCCTTTGTGATAGCCCCGTTATTGTAACAATATAACGGTACGGGCTCAACTGCTAACGGAACTACTCCTAATCTAATTAGGAATTTATGGATCCAAACTGCTTCTTTTGATGCCTCAGCTGCAGCAATATATTCCGCTTCTGTTGTTGAATCGGCAACAGTTTCTTGCTTGGAAGATTTCCAGCTCACTGTTCCATTGTTTAAACAAAATATGTACAAAATATGTACCATTTCCAGCTCACAGTCGTCTTTGTCGGTTTGGAAACTTGCATCGGTGAACCCAGTCACCTCAAGTTCTCCTTCCCCATAGACTAAGAAAACATCTTTAGTTCGTATAAGATACTTAAGGATGTTCTTTACAGCAGTCCAGTGACCATCACCTGGATCGGCCTGATAGCGACTGCACATGCTCAAAGCATATGAGACATCAGGTCACGTACATATCATGACGTACATGATTGATCCTACTGTTGAAGCATACGGGATCTGAATCATTGTATCTCTCTCATCCTGAGTTTTAGGACACATATCCTTCGATAGAGAGACGCCATGTGACACCGGAAGCAGCCCCCTCTTGGACTGATCCATGTTTAATCTTTTCAACACTTTGTCAATGTACGAGCTCTGGGAGAGTGCCAGAAGCTTTTTAGATATATCCCGGTAGATCCTTATTCCTAGAATAATGGCTGTCTCTCCCATGTCTTTCATGGATAATTTTAATGAAAGCTAAGCTTTCACCGATTGTAGCATGGGAATGTCATTTCCAAGAAGCAATACATCATCAACGTATAGGACAATGAATGTCAGTGCGCTCCCACTAACCTTCTTATATATACAAGAATCATTTTTGTTTTGAATGAAACCATATTCTTTTATGATCTCATCAAAACGATGGTTCCAAGAACGCGATGCTTGTTTTAATCCATAAATGGATCGGTTTAACTTGCAAACCTTGTTTGCATGTCTTTTTACGACAAAACCATCAGGGTGTTGCATATAAACATCCTCCAAAAGGTTTCTATTAAGGAAAGCGATTTTGACATCCATCTGCCATATTTCATAATTGAAATATGTAGCAATAGCAATCATTATCCGAATGGATTTAATCATGGCAACGAGTGAAAAGGTTTCGTCGTAATCGACACCATGTCGTTGACTATACCCTTTAGCTACAAGACTAGCTTTGTATGTTTGTATGTTGCCTACCATGTCTGTCTTTTTTTGAAGACCCATTTACAACCAATAGGCTTAATGCCTTCTGGTACAATAACCTGTGTCCAAACTTGGTTGGTATACATGGAATCCATTTCGGACTTCATGGCTTCTTGCCATAAAGCGGAGTTGATACCTTGTATCACTTCCTCATACGTAGCCGGTTCATCTTCCTCAATAAGATTAGTGTCTACATGAGGTGAGATCAAAAACCCATACCTCTCAGGTAATTTTCTGACTCTCTCTGACTTACGCGGTTCTTTTGTATTAGAAGATTATGGAATAGTTTCATCTCTGATGGACTATTCGTGCTCCGTGAGGGGGTCGGTGACAGGAACAGTATCACTCCGATTTTCATCGAGTTCTACTTTCCTCCCACTTATCACTGCATTCACGAATTCCTTTTCTAGGAAAACCTCATGAAGAGCAATAAATATTTTGTTCTCTTGTGGGTTGTAGAAATAATATCATTTTGTTTCCTTAGGATAACCTACAAATAGGCACTTATCTGATTTGGGTTCTAGTTTGGTACTATCCAAACGTTTAGAGTATGCGCAGCATCCCCAAATCTTCAGGAATACGAAACCCAGTTTCTTTCCTATCCATATTTCATATAGAGTCTATTCAACAGACTTTGACGGAACCTTATTCAAAATACGTATTGTACTGTTTAATACGTATCCCTAGAAGGAATTCGGTAGCTCTGTGCGACTCATCATTGACCTTACCTTGTCCAACAAAGTTTGGTTTCTTCGTTCGGACACACCGTTCAATTGAGGTGTTCTGGGAGGAGTCCACTAAAAAGAATACCATATTCTTTCAAGTAATCTTGAAACTAATTGCTCAAGTATTCTCCACCATGGTCCGACTGTAATGTTTTAATATTGTTGCCAGTCTATTTTTCTACTTCAAGTCGAAACTCTTTGAATTTCTCAAAAGTTTCCGATTTGTGTTTCATAAGATACACATAACCATAAAATGATTCATCATCCGTAAATGTTAAGAAGTATTCATATCCACCTATAGCCTGGCTAGACATGGGCCTACATACATCACTATGAACGAGGGCTAACAGCTCGGTGGCACGTACACTTTTACCATTAAAAGGTGTTTTAGGAATTTTGCCTAACAAACAAGATTCGCAGACATCATATGAATTAGGATCAAATCCGTCCAAGTATCCATTATTCGAAAGTGTAGATATACGAGTTTTGTTAATGTGTCCCAGATGACAATGCCATAAATAAGTCTAATCTGTTTTACTCAATTTGAGCTTTTTGTTTGTAATGTTATATGTTCGAGATTCGTTTATATTCAAAATATAAAGACCATTATTCACATCTGCTGTACATATCTCAATATTATCTTTATAAACAAAACACCCAGTGTTCCTGAATATAAAGGTATTTTAGGACACAGAATCGGTGACGCTGTTCCAGGCTCGCGGCCCGGTCGGGAGTACAGAGTAGCCCAATGGAAAAATAGAGTCGCCACCAAGTGTGAACTGGGAAAATGATTTAAGGCTGCACTCACCCCTCATAAGGGAAGACCTCAAACCATTGGGTTCGGAATGGTCCCTTACTTATGCCACTTGTAATGAATGAATTTATGTAATAATATAACCGAGTCTACGCAACATACATATGCAAGAATAACCTACATCTATGTGTGCATATAACCTATATCTAGGCTCACATACAACCTATATCTAAGTTTGCATATAACCTATATCTAAGTTTGCATGTAACCTATATCTAAGTTTGCATGAATAAAAGTAAATCGAAATAACGGCAAGCACACAATCTCATGAATACATTAAATCGATAAGCATGGCAATGTAAATAAATAGTAATCTAAACATAAACGTAGAAGTGATATAATTAAGTTCCTAATGCGAAGGAAATAACTAAATCATGCTTGGAAACAATCAACTAAATCATGCATAAAAATAACATACTAAACAACCTAATCATGCATAAAAATAACATACTTGTAGGCACTACATTTTTGCATATAAGTCCTGATTATGAGTCTCGTATGGAGACACTACCTCTTTGATTGTTAAAGCCGCGGGAAACGGACATTGGATGGGTAAAGTTGGAAATTAGCATTTGGTCGGATTTAACTCGCTTGTTTAGCTTCATGTTCGCTTGTTGGACCTCCGTTTTAAAACTTAACCTTAGCCCAAGCCCATTAAATCACATTTAATAATAATTAAAACATTTAAAATATATGTCACAAATTAAACTAAAATAAATTAAAAATAATTTAATTAAATTAAAACAAATTAAATTAAATCTAAATTAAATTAAATTAAAACCAATTATAACCAATAAATCAAAACCAATTAAATTGAAATTAAATTTAATAACTAATTAAAAACCAATTAAACTAAATCAAAACAAATTAAATAACTAAATTGAAATTTAATTAAAACTAAATCTAATTATTAAACCTAATTAAATTAATCATTTCCAAATTTAAAAATCACCTACCAAATTAAATTAAATCAATCACATAATTTAAATAATTCACCACCTAAATTACATATTTCTTGCTTTAAATAATCAAATTAAATACACTTAATATTAATTGATTTTATTTCCTTTCAAAACCTTGCAAACCCTACATTCCCTCTCTATATAAACTACACAAATCTAACCCTAGGTTCCGGTCTCTCCCGACGAAAAGACACGGCAAAATACAAAAAAAAAAAAGAAAACCCTAAGCATCTCTCCATCTAACACAAGGCTCTCTCTCTGACGGCCTTCTGTCATCTCTCGCCTCTCTCCATCTCCTCTGAATATTCACGGCCTGACCATACACAAACAAAAAAAACCCAAAAGCACTTAACGCCATAAACAGCCACGCAGCCCACCAAGCTTCACACCATCTCTCACAAACCTCACATTGCACTCAGCCATTCACGCCACAAGCACACGCCTAACCCTCTCCACGTCACCTAGCACTCAATGCCTAACAGCTCACTCAACCACAAGCTTACTCACCAACAGCGCCTAGACCTCACTCCACGACACACCAATTGCCACTAACGCACACAACAAATCAACACAAAAAACTGCTCCCCTTTGCCTCAAGCCACCTGCCAACCCCTTTGCTAAATAGCCAGCTGCCCTCACGCCTTGACTCTCTGCACGCAACAAACGACAGCGCATAAAACCACAAGCCACATCAGCCCTCTTAACCCTAGTCCACGCCTCAACGCACATTGCCTTTACGTAACAGCCCACTGCCTTCAACATAGACGAACTCACTGCCTTCAACGTAGACCAGTCCCTTGACCACACAAGCCGCACCACAACAAGGCCATAAAGCCTTCGCACAAGCCACCAAACACACTACCCAAACTACTGCATCTAGCCCTCTTCACAGCCCTGAATACACGCCTAAACAGACCTGGAAACAGCCCTAAAAAACCCCCTCAAAGTCACACCCAAACAGCCCCCGCATTGCCCTCCACTGCACGCCCAAAACAGCTCACTGCACTGTCTCCCTCACTACCGCATATTAGCCCACTGCACTGCCCAGTTTTTCATGCCAATTTGACCCATAAAACAGTCCAGAAACACCCTAAAACTGCAGTAAAAAACTGCATAAAAACCCTCCTCAAAACCATAAAAAACCGCAACCAATACCCATCCAAAATGCCCAAAACAGTCCCCTGAAACAACTAAAACATTGGCCTAAAAACAGCAGCGAAACATAGTAAAAACAGCAGCCCGAACAGCAAAACAGCAAGGAAAGACGTTGAGTTAGTGAACCGAAATATTTGCGGATCATTCACCCATCCAACGGACGTGTAACGCCCTTTCTTGAGATGAAAAAAGAGGTTAGACCTGAGGGCACCCTTTTATTTATTATCTTTCATTTATTTTATTTATTTTAGAAATATTATCGCATGAGAGTCGTTTGAGGCATGTTGTGATTATTGGATGAGCGGAATATGTGTTCCCTTTTGTGGTATATAGGACGGAAACCCGGACGTAAATTCTATAGCCGACTCCGAATGGACGGTAGTGCGGTTTGTACTCGGGATACAACGCCACATACCACTTAAGAGACACGTATTTCGTCTCATCCAAACTTGTGTTTGAGCATGATATAGTTCGTAGATTATTTAGTTATTATTAAAGCATGATGTAGTCTAGCTTATTGTTTGTTTTCAAGCATGATTAGGTTATGTTATGCATGGTATTATGTTTAGTTTATGATTATGTTTAAATAGTTATTTGTTTATTTTGGTTTAATGGCTCAATGTGCTCATTGTGTGATATTACGTGTCTACTGTTATGACAACTTACTTTGAAGTATGCAAACTTAGATATAGGTTCTCATTGTTATTATTATGCATGCGGACTTAGGCGTAGATTACCCTTGAGCATGAATGTTGAATTGATTCGGTTAGTTTATTGCACAAATCATATCATCACAAGTGACATAAGTAAGGGACCATTATGAACCCAACAGTTTGAGGTCTTCCCTTGCGAGGGGTGAGTGCGGCCTTAAATCTTAGTCCCGGTTCACACTGGGTGGCCACTCCATGTTATTTTGTACTCCCAACTAGGCCGTGAGCCTAGAACAACAGCGTCGTCCAGCTCTGTGTTCCCCACAGTACTATTTCTAGTAAACAACGAATAAACACAAGATTGGATGAAACGAAATATGTGCGTTTCTCAAGTGGTACGTGGAATTGTATCCCGAGTTCAAACCGCACAGCTGTAGGCACTTCATTTTTGCATATCAACCCAATGATGAGTCTCGTATGGAGACACTACCTCTTTGATTGTGAAAGCCGCTGGAAACGGACGTCGGAAGGGAAAAGTTGGAAATCAGTTTTTTCGTTGGATTTAACTCGCTTGTTTCGCTTCGGGTTCGCTTGTTGGACCTCTATTTTAAAACACACCAAACCATTAAATCACATCTCACAATTAAATAATTAAAACATTTAAAATACATGTCACAAATTAAATAACTAAATTGAAATTAAACTAAATCAAATTAAAATCCATTTAAACTAAATCAAATTAAAATCCAATCCAATTATAACCAATTAAATTAAATTCACAATTAAATTAAACTGAATCTAATTAAATTAAATTTCAAAATTAAATAAATCACTCACCTAATTTAAATAATTTCCTGCCTTAAATAATTAAAATTAAACACACACATAGATTAATTGATTTTTTTTCCTTTTAAAGCCATGCATAACCCTAATTCTCCTACCCTCTCACTATGAAAATAACACAAAAATAAACCCTAAGACTCTCTGGCCTCTCTCTCTCACAGAAGATTCACAGCCACAACAACCTTCATCTCATTCACTGACAGACGCAAACAAAAAAAAACAATAACCCTTGCTTCAAACAGCCCACTAACCAAACTGCTCCACTATCGCCCAATTCAACGCAAGCCTCTCAATCTACAATTTCCATCACATCGCCCAGCAGCCACACGTCCCACATCGATTAATCTTTCACACATTAGCCTCAGCTCACGCACCTGACAACTCATGCCAATTGAAACCTAGACCTTTCACATCCCTAAAGTCATGCCCAAACAACCCCAAATACAGCCCCAAAGTCACGCCATAACAGCCCTAAACACAACCCAACTGCACGCCCAAAAGACAAACCCCAAACACCCACTGCATTGCTTCATAAACTGCCGCACATCACAGCTCTATTCTGTCTAGTTTTGGCGCAAGTTAGACACTCAAAACAGTCCAGAAATCACCCCAAAACTGCACTAAAAAACTGCACAAAAACCCCCCTGAAAAATCATCAAAAATAGCAACCATTTAGCCCTTAAAAACGCCCAAAATAGTCCCTTAAACAACTAAAAATAATAGCTTAAAAACAGCAACAAAACATCAGCGAAATGGAGTAAAAGCAGCAGCCCGAACAGCAAAACAGCGAGGAAAGACGTTGAGTTGGTGAACCAAAAGAGTTGGGGATCATCACCCTTCCAACGGACGTGTAACGCCCTTTCGTGAGACGACAAAAGAGGTTAGACCTGAGGGCACCTTTTTATTTATTATCTTTCGTTTATTTTATTTATTTTAGAAATATTATCGCATGAGAGTCATTTGAGGCATGATGTGATTGTTGGATGGGCGGAATGTGTGTTCCCTTTTGTAGTATATAGGATGGAAACCCGGACGTAAATTTCGTAGCCGAATCCGAATGGACGGTAGTGCGGTTTGTACTCGGGATACAATGCCACGTATCACTTAAGAGACACATATTTCGTTCCATCCAAACTTGTATTTGAGCATGATGTAGTTTGTATGTTATTTATTTTCAATTTAAAGTATGAGTTAGCTTAGTTTGTTATTTTTTTTCAAAACATGATTATGTTACTTTAAGCATGATATTTTGTTTAGTTTATGTTTATGTTTGAAGAGTCGTTTGTTTACTTTGGTTTAATGGTTCAATATGCTCGTGGTGTTATATTGTGTTTGCCGTTTAAAGACTTACTTTCAAGCATGTAAACTTAGATTAAGAGTTATCTTGATGAATGCGTATTAGATCTAGGTTGTCTTTGAGCATATATATGTTGAATAGATTCGGTTAGTTTATTGCACAAATCATATCATCACAAGTGACATAAGTAAGGGACCATTCCGAACCCAACAGTTTGAGGTCTTCCCTTGCGAGGGGTGATTGCGGCCTTAAATCTTTGTCCCGGTTCACGGGTGGCGACTCCATGTTATTTCGTACTCCCACTAGGCCGCGAGCCTAGAACTGCATCGCCCAGTTCCTGTGTCATACAGTCTGGCGACTCCACTAGGGATAAGAGAATTGGCCCCGAAATAATGTCTTGTAGTGATTTTATTTGTGCTTTAGTTAACTGTGTCTACCGTAGGTTGAAAGAGGTTTAATCAAATGCACTTTTAAGGCTAGGTAATGGTTTGGTGTCTTCCTTCATTCACTACCTTTCTATAAGGAAAAGCTGTGAAGGCACCTAGATAATCATGTACTAGTAGTCTACCGTGATGGACTAATTTGGAGGACTCGTTTTTTATTCCTGTCACCAAGCGATAAGAGCCTAAGGGACTAGGGTACTTAAGAGAGCCTCGCTCTACCCTCCCTCTGGGGAATCTACAACGGGAAATCCATTTGACAGTCAGTCACAAACCATAACTCATTGGCACATACTTTTAGGTATAAAAAAGGTGCGCTCACTTGGTCGCTCGGACCCTTGAGTGGGGAGACCTAGTTGTGGGCAATCCTTCGTCGACGGGAACTTTTGTCTATACCCCTGTAAACCCGCGTATGAACTATAGTTGTCGGATCAGTAGAGACTATTCCTTTATGTTTTGGACCATTGTCATTTGGATTCAGTTGGACTTGTTGTCATGATGTATGGGCTTGTTGTGCCATTTAAACTGGGACGAGTCTGTGCTTTATGGCAATCGGGCCAAAAGTTTCTAAAATACTGATGGGCCAACTAGTGTAAAATTCTTATGACTTATATATTCCATACATTGCACACATTGTTGGTTTATTCTAAGGTCCCAAGATCAAATCAAGACATGAAATAATGCGTGAATACATCAACGGAGGTAGCGGAATACTCACATTGATCGGTTATGTCGATTTTAAGAGGAATCAAGCCAAAAACGCACTGCCATGTAAGCCTATTGCATGCAGTCCACTGCCTACAAAAACAGAAAATTGAGTGAAGAAACGGAGCTCTTAGCTACGTTGGATGGATCCCGGCTCATGGTCGAACCTCCCTACCACCTTCGCAAGACTTGTAAGTGTGCTAGCACTTGAATTTCACCATGAAAACCCACTCTTAGCTTCCCTTATTCACGCCCAAACTGGTTCAAAACCAGTGAAGAACAGCCACTGTTTTGGCGTGAGGAGAGGAGATAATTTTGTGAGAGATTGAATTGTGTTAAGTTAAAATGATTTACCAAAAATCAATTTATATTATGCCATAATATATATTAAATTAATAATATACTTATGACACAAAACATGCAATGGCTTAGAGTGTCAAACACTCAAACTCCATGCAATGACATTGAGTGCATTGTACACAATCTACATGCAATGCATTAGAATGACATGTGTTATGTGGGCCCCACACGTTTCCAAATGAAAATGGGCCCACGTGCACTCACGCGTTCGGGTTCGATATTTCCGAAATACCGAGCTTACGTCGCGACGTTAATTCAATCGAATAATTGCGGCTAGCGTAATTATTATTTACGTCGCTAACGAATTAATTCTAAATTAACTCGTTTGCCCGAATTAAAATCTAATTTTAATTCCGCGTCGAAATCTAATTTCGTTTAATATATCGAATATATTAATTCATCGATTAATTCCAAATTAATCGTTCTCTCTCTTTAGACGACATTTTATCCCGGATAAAATATCTCTGTTATTAATCCTAGATTAATTTTCTCTCTCTTCTATATAATCCCAGATTATTCAAGAGTGCGAGTTGTGCGTCATCGGTGGATTATCGGGAAGCGACCCATGAGATCCCCGGATAATCTGGCAGTAAATACGGTCGTCGGAGTATCCGAATCACGTACGTACCAAGTACTACGTTCTACCGATTTACGAGACAAGGTCGACTCCTAGCAAAGCACCAAGTCTTCCCAAGTTCTCCGGACATATTCATCAAAGAATATTAAGATCTGTATCAAGCGTAGTATACGATTGTATTGTGCATATCGGCCTAGTATCGGATAATCACGTGCTAGGGCTGGGGCTGGATAAGTGTCTGCCCCGTCCGAAAACACATATCGGATGTCTGGTAACTAGTCTCTATAATCGGATATTCATGACCTGGTCATAATATCACGATTGGATGCGCATCACTTAAGAGCACTAATACCGTATCCTGCGTGACATCATCTCCACTATGACTGGAGTGATACTTCCGTCTTGACATCACATCCAATACACTACGATTCTCTGATAAACCCAGAAGTGGTGTACACAGAACCGTTAAGATCCCCCACACCAAAACCAAAGTTTACCGATTGTCGTAAGTATGTCGATCAAGTTCCTAGGTTAAGGACTATACACACCTACCTTGATTTCGGCCTCCCATAGACACCTAGTCATAATACCAATGGGATTCCGAAGGGTCTATCCAGAGCGAAGCTGTTTCCCGTACCATCGGTGAAACACGACCTCCTATCGCACTTGCACAAGTATCCAATACTTATATATATGAGAACTATGCCGTTGTGCCCTCACAACGCGCACAAGTGCAATACTAGCCTATTCCGCATTATCGATGTCCAGTCTCGATAATACTACGGCTAGGGATATTTAATGATTAATCCTTCGTGGACTGATACTGTCTCATATCATCTCAATCCAGGAACTAATCATAGGGACCTCTCTTCATTTATATATCTATGGTGATCCAATCACAAATGACGAGAGTGCAATTTCCTTGTTGCATAGTTAATTTGCCACAGCAACACAATGATCTGTGCAAATAGTGACGCTATGGGTCATATTATCCAACAATCTCCCACTTGGCACATAGCCAGTCACTCGAGTGTCCTACACCCGAACTATGTAAGGTTCGCTCAAATTGCTGAGAAAGGGTTTTCGTCAGCGGATTTGTTCGATTATCGTTTGACGCGATTTATACGATCATCACATCATCACGATGTATGATCCGAACGAATCAGATGATATAGAAGTATATATCTGGATCATCGATGAGACCTTTAATTCCTTAGCCTGTGCTGACGCCTAGCTCAGCTGCTAACAGAACTATATCTAATCTAATTAGATTTATTTTTGATCCAAATGGCTTCTATTGCTGCCTCAGCTGCAGCAATAATCCGCATTTGCTGTTTATTCGGCAACAGTATCTTGCTTGGAAGATTTCCAGCTCACTGTCCCGTTATTCAAACTTTATAGTACCGCAGTATTTAATTGTTTGGAAACTTGCAGTGGTGATCCCAGTCACTTCAAGTTCTCCTTCTCCATAGTTTAAGATAGCATCTTTAGTTCTCAGAGATACTAACAGATGTTCTTAATCTTTAATTCAGTGACTGTCACTTGGATTGACCTGATCGTGACTCCATATGCTCGAAGCGTATGAGACACCAATACAAGTACATTTTAAATGTACAATTTCCCAGAGAGTGTTAACAACTCCAAATCTATCCCAGTAGATCTTTATTCCTTGAATAAAGGTTGTTACTCCCCAGAATTCTACGGAGAATTTCTATTGAAAGCCAAGCTTTCAACAATAGCTTTATAGGAATTTCACTGTCACTGCGCTCTCCCACTAACCTCCTTATATACACAAGAATTGTTTAGTTTTGAATCAAATCATAAACCATTATGATTATTTCAAAACGACAGTTCCAAGAACCTTATGCTTGCATTAATCCAAACATGGATCGAATAACCCGCAAACCTTGTTTGTCGGTTATACAAAATCGTCAGGATGTTGTAAACATTCTCCAAAAGGTTTCCTTTTCAGGAAAGCGATTTTGATCTATAACTGGCATATTTCATAAATGAAATATACAGTTATTTTCAAGCATCTTCAAAATGGATTTTTATACATGGAATCCATTTCGGATTCATGGCACTTTGCCATAACAGGGAGTCGATACCTCGTATCACTTCCTCATAACGTAGTCGGATGGTACACCTCCATAAGATTGACATCTTTATGAGGTTAGATCAGAAACCCATACCCTAGTTGTTTTTCTGACTCTATCCGATCTACGAAGTTCTTGTGTATTTGAAGATTAATGGTATAGATTCATCATTGATGAACTGTTTGCGTTCCATTCCGGACTTCGTGCCTAGATCAGTATCACTCTGATTTTCATCGAGTATCACTATCCTCCCACTGACCACTGCATATCGGTATTTCTCTTAGGAAAACCGCATGGTGAGCAACAATTACATTGTTCTCATGTGGGATTTATAAGTACTACATCCTAAGCTTTCCCTTAAGATAACCTATATTGGCACTTATCCAATTTGGGTCCTTAGTTTGGTATCATCCAAACGCTATGCCTGGCATACCCAAATTATCAGGAATGAGAAACCTCGTTTCTTCCCTGTTCATATCCTATATGATATCTGTCAAACAGATTTATATGGAACCTTATTCTAAATAAGTTTTGCACTGTTAATACATATCATGTAGAAGGTAATAGTAGCTCAGAGCGACTCGTGATAAACCTTATCATGTCCAACAAAATTCGGTTTTAGTTCAGACACACCGTCTAACTGACGTGTCTCGAGAGGAGTCCTCATCTGAAAGAATACCATACTCTTTCATGTACGTATAAAACTTACTGCTTAAGTATTTTCCATTACGGTATTACCGTGGCGGAATAATACTATAGCCGATCTGTTTGTCTATTTCGTGTCGAAACTATAAAAGTTTCTGATTTGTGTTCTTCAAAAGAAACACATAACCACAACGTGATGTCACATCCGTTAAGGTCACGAAATATTCATGTTCACATCTAGCTTAGCTAGATATGGGCCCACTTACTTCACCATGAATAGGGCTAACAGATCGGTGGCCCTTTTACTATTACCAAGTAAATAGTATTTTAGGTATTTAACCTAATAAACTAGATTCGTAGACCTTATTTGAATAGTCAAATCAGTCCTAGTACCCACTCTTCAAAAGTGTGGATATACGAGTCTTGTTTAATTGTGTCCCAGACAACAATGCCACAAATAAGTCTCTATTGATCAAATCAATTTGAGCTATTTATTTGTCATTTTATATGTTTGAGATTTTATTATATCAAAATATAAATTATGTTATTTACATCCAATGTATTTATCTCAGTATCATCTTTATATAATGAAACACTTTAGTGTTCTAGAATATAAAGGTTTTATCCGTATCGGATTAAACCCTGATATAGAGATAATGTCTCTAGTTAACTAGTTACATTATAACATTTCCTATTTAAGTACATACCCAAAGGGTAGTTCCTAAACTTTAGGTCTACGGTCGAAAGTCGTAGCCACTTTCTACGTTCTCGGTTTTTCCCCAGTGCACATCGAAACTCTCGGCTTGAGAGACCTATGTGAGCTCCAGCACACAGCTAACGCACACAAAAAAACATAGGTATTACCCACCACAATAATTTTAATAAATTAATATTTAATTAGTGTGAACAAACTTTGACAAATATTTTAAAGTTAGAGCCTCGCCCTTTCTTCATTCCTTGTGTCTTCCATATCCAAATGGTAGTCACTTTGGGATATGTCAATTATCCTTTTCAATATTTCACAAACCACTTGGGTTTTAGAATATCGAAATGATGTGCACCTTGTGCTACATGCCCCATTGCAAACTTGACTTCTCTCCACTAGAATAGTCAATTAATTCTCCAAGAATTATTAATTGCAATTTTAATACTTTTAAATCTAAAGATAGATTTATTATAAGTATATTAATTAAGCATTAAAGTCATCATCACATAAATCTTCCAAAGACTTTATGCTCTACTATTTGCTTATTATGGGCTTAGCCATAATAAGTTATTTTATCAAATAAATTAACCTATCATTAATTCCCAATTGAAAATTAAATCATTTAAAACATTTAATCCAAGGATTATATATTTTAAATATTCAACTTTTCAATTCTTCTTGATTTTAACAGTCCAACTATTTAATCAATTTTAATATAGGTACTATTTAGTATAATGATTACAATAATCTAATTATTTAATCAACTATAATCTTAATATTGATTACTATAATCCAATTATAAAATCAACTATCATTTTAATCAATTATATTGATTACTATAATCCAATTATAAAATCAACTATAATTTTAATTCAATTATATTGATTACTATAATCCAATTATAAAATCAACTATAATTTGAATAAGTTTGTATATAGTCCAACTATATATATTTAAAACAACATAAAATATTAGTCCAACTAATACTTTTAATTAATATGACGAGTATAATATAAATGAGCGTGTTTAGCGAGTATTCGAACGAATGTTGCAAATTCAATACTTGCCTCCCACTATTTTTCGTCGAGCCTCTAACCCTCTGTGGAGTACTCGGGAAACCGCGTTTCCTAGTGGGCTAGGATCCTATTAAATAACACACAACCCTGACTTTGGCCAATAAAAAGCTGTATGCTATTTAACTAGGTAGATCTCTCAGATCAATTGGATCTCATCCAATTCCTAGATCCGGTTAGGTGGACATCCAAGTCCGAAACATATGTATAATGTCAATGTATCTAATACATTTTCCTAACCCTATCCTCCGAATCATTTAGGCCTTGGCTTTGGCCAAACACAAACCTAATGATTCCAGTTAAACGGGACCCATTGACGAGGAAAGTTTCGTAATCAATGTCATTGGACAAAAAGTGATCTGACTTTGGTCAATAAAAATCACGATTTGGACAAGACACCGATATGCAACAAAAAAGTCTCATGATTCAAGTACATCCTTGATTGACAAAGGTCTTGACTTTGGTCAAAAACAAACCAATGCCAACTTCGGATCTTGAACAAGAATCATTCAATGGAAGGATATTTGCTTAATATAGATTGAGGGATTTTCGCGTGCAAATTGGCTACCAATTTAATTATCTTTGTTAGGTCTCATCATCATACACCCTTAAACATGCATTCTAAATACATAATAAAGCGAGTATGAAATAAAATAATAATGATATGCGGATGGATACTTAACATATTGATCCTAGATCAAATCTCTCCCTTTCTCACTCAAGCTAGCACTTGTACTACTTCTACCCGTTACACTACACTTCTAAAGAAACCTCATATATATAGAGGGGAATAGGTGAGAAGAGAATACAAAGAGAAAGAAGGTGATAAGGCTGGACACGCAGGTCCAATTTAATAAATCGAATTTATTACAACAATTTCTAAAATTGCCCACCCGACTAATATCCATCCGATATGCATTATTCATTCAACACAACCATGTATTCACACACATAAGCATGCTATCAATCAATCTAATCAAATTAATTAATCTGATAATTAAGTGATCATCCAATGTTCAAACAACGATTTGATTTTGTTCGAGTCAAACTCGTTTTTGCGAATAAGTACTCAAAGTACGAATTCATGAATTAAATTAAACTACATCATTAAATCTAATTTAACATGTATTTAATACTAATTCACTATTCAATTCCAAATTAAATATTACACTTTTATTAATAAACCTTTTACGATTTAAATTCCAAATTCAATCGCATCGGGACTCAAAGTCCGATTAACGTCCAACGTCAATTTAATTTAAGTCTAATGGGCTTCAATTAATTTCTTAGGCAGGCTTCGGCAACCAAGCCCAATAGTGGAATCACCCAAAATGCCTTAGAAATCAATTTCGGCCCATTAGGCCCAATTAAACATTAAAGGTTCATTAGTCACATTGGGCTTTATGGTTAAGGTTTTGGGCCCAATTGGATCCAATCCACTTGGCCTAAACCAACTTGATAAATCAAGCCCAATAGGCCCAATTACAACTTAAATTCTAATTTCCAAAATTAGGCCCAATTAATTAAATCCAAAAATCCAATTTTCACAATTTAATTACCAAAAGTGCATTATATGATTAATCAACTAAATCAACATTTTTAAAACACCAAATTAGTCTATTAATCATATTCAATTCATTATCACATGTCAAACACACATAATGAAAAATCAAACCCATAAACATGCTTCTAAGTCTCGGCCAAGGAAGGTTATTTTGTCCGATTTTGAATTCAATCCGATTAATTACACAATCGACACGTATTAACTTCCGAATGATTTATACACATCCAATGTTCATAAAATCAAAATTTACCAAGACATTAGGGCATAAATCCATTCGGCCAAGGTGATCAATTTGGGGATTTTTGTTCAATTCAAAATCCAATCCAATTAGTTTTAAATTAACATTATCCTAAATGATTTCAACTCATCAAATGAATCAAAAACAAATATTCCAAGAATTCCAAAATGATCATCATATTCGGCCAACATGATATTTTTGGGGAAAATTATTCCAAATCAATTTTCTACAAATTAGTCCAACCAATATGAATTTAAACATGTTATAAGCATACTCAAACATTCAATTCATTCAAATCATGCTCAAAACAAGTTTACCCAAATTTTAAGCCCTACATTTTTCATGCTTGCAACATTAGCTCTTGATGCCATTGTTGGTTTATTCTAAGGTCCCAAGATCAAATCAAGACATGAAATAATGCGTGAATACATCAACGGAGGTAGCGGAATACTCACATTGATCGGTTATGTCGATTTTAAGACTAATCAAGGCCAAAAACGCACTGCCATGTAAGCCTACTGCATGCAGTCCACTGCCTACAAAAACAGAAAATTGAGTGAAGAAACGGAGCTCCTAGCTACGTTGGATGGATCCCGGCTCATGGTCGAACCTCCCTACCACCTTCGCAAGACTTGTAAGTGTGCTAGCACTTGAATTTTCACCATGAAAACCCACTCTTAGCTTCCCTTATTCACGCCCAAACTGGTTCAAAACCAGTGAAGAACAGCCACTGTTTTGGCGTGAGGAGAGGAGAGAATTTTGTGAGAGATTGAATTGTGTTAAGTTAAAATGATTTACCAAAAATCAATTTATATTTATGCCATAATATATATTAAATTAATAATATACTTATGACACAAAACATGCAATGGCTTAGAGTGTCAAACACACAAACTCCATGCAATGACATTGAGTGCATTGTACACAATCTACATGCAATGCATTAGAATGACATGTGTCATGTGGGCCCCACACGTTTCCAAATGAAAGTGGGCCCACGTGCACTCACACGTTCGGGTTCGATATTTCCGAAATACCGAGCTTACGTCGCGACGTTAATTCAATCGAATAATTGCGGCTAGCGTAATTATTATTTACGTCGCTAACGAATTAATTCTAAATTAACTCGTTTGCCCGAATTAAAATCTAATTTTAATTCCGCGTCGAAATCTAATTTCGTTTAATATATCGAATATATTATTCATCGATTAATTCCAAATTAATCGTTCTCTCTCTTTAGACGACATTTTATCCCAGATAAAATATCTCTGTTATTAATCCTAGATTAATTTTCTCTCTCTTCTATATAATCCCAGATTATTCAAGAGTGCGAGTTGTGCGTCATCGGTGGATTATCGGGAAGCGACCCATGAGATCCCCGGATAATTTGGCAGTAAATACGGTCGTCGGAGTATCCGAATCACGTACGTACCAATACTACGTTCTACCGATTTACGAGACAAGGTCGACTCCTAGCAAAGCACCAAGTCTTCCCAAGTTCTCCGGACATATTCATCAAAGAATATTAAGATCTGTATCAAGCGTAGTATACGATGTATTGTGCATATCGGCCCAGTATCGGATAATCACGTGCTAGGGCTGGGGCTGATAAGTGTCTGCCCCGTCCGAAACACATATCGGATGTCTGGTAACTAGTCTCTATAATCGGATATTCATGACCTGGTCATAATATCACGATTGGATGCGCATCACTTAAGAGCACTAATACCGTATCCTGCGTGACATCATCTCCACTATGACTGGAGTGATACTTCCGTCTTGACATCACATCCAATACACTACGATTCTCTGATAAACCCAGAAGTGGTGTACACAGAACCCGTTAAGATCCCCCACCACCAAAACCAAAGTTTACCGATTGTCGTAAGTATTAGCGATGCAAGTCTCAGGTTAAGACTATACACACCTACCTTGATTTCGGCCTCCCATAGACACCTAGTCATAATACCAATGGGATTCCGAAGGGTCTATCCAGAGCGAAGCTGTTTCCCGTACCATCGGTGAACACGACCTCCTATCGCACTTGCACAAGTATCCAATACTTATATATATGAGAACTATGCCGTTGTGCCCTCACAACGCGCACAAGTGCAATACTAGCCTATTCCGCATTATCGATGTCCAGTCTCGATAATACTACGGCTAGGGATATTTAATGATTAATCCTTCGTGGACTGATACTGTCTCATATCATCTCAATCCAGGAACTAATCATAGGGACCTCTCTTCATTTATATCTATGGTGATCCAATCACAAATGACGAGAGTGCAATTTCCTTGTTACATAGTTAATTTGCCACAGCAACACAATGATCTGTGCAAATAGTGACGCTATGGGTCATATTATCCAACACACATATCATGCATCTCATGCATACACGCATCATATTAACCCTTGTGTCTTAAAAGCCATCATAGATATCCGTTGGGTTAGAGAAGGAAAAAAAGACTTGTCGAAGAAGAGTTTAGCAAACGTGGATATTGGAGAAAAGGAAACCGAGAAACAGAGAGATTTACGGCAAAGATAGAAAGACCATGGTGGGCCCCAAAAAAAGAAAAAAAAGAAAAAAAAGAAAAATTGTTTGTTTTAAAGTCCTTAATAGTTGGGCATAAGTCCGATGATGAAATCGTTTGCTTTAGGATGAAATCTTAGAAACGATAAACTCTTGATGTGCTTTTATCTGATGCTTTGAATTGTTGATCTATGCTAGACTCGTAAGCACTTCATTATAGGTTCTTAGCAGTGAAAACCTGAGTAGTTAGCAAAGTGACTTGTCGAAGAAATTGTAGGTCGGTGAATGACCGTTTTCTTAGATGTCTATCCTGACTTGCTTGTGTTATGATGTGTGGTATGGTTGAAAATAAAAGAAATATATCTAAAGAAAAAAATTGAACCACCTATAACCGATAAGCATGAAGCTACCCATGGGCGAGTATTAGGACCACCATGAGGAGAAATGCTACCTTAAAGGGTAGGTGCGTTGAAAAAAAAGGAAAGAAAAAGAAAAGAAGAAAAGAAAAAAATGATGTCCAAAATGAAAAAAAAAAGAGAGAGAGACAAAAAAGAAAGATAAAACCATACCACATTGAGCACGAAAAGCAATTGCAGAACATAATTGAGACATCTAGGTTGGTTTGACCCACCGATCCCGATTTTTTGAAACGAAATCTTCGAGTTAGCTTACCTAAGGATTAAGCTGCGAAAAAACCTTTGCACACACACACTTTGAGTCTGGCATAGATCATTTATTCAAAAACTCAGATTTGAATTGCATTGAGTGTTTTGAATGTTCTCTGGTTTCATTGCTGGGCATTCCTTGAGGACGATAATATGTATAACTATTGGGACTATTTCGTAGCATGTGATATAGTGTGATGATATGGAAGGCCCCACAATGTGGTTCATCTTGACCAAGTGCAAACAGCGGAGAGCAGAAAGCTAAATCAAGACTGGGAGCGACCAGTCTACCACCCCGTGAATAAGAAGAATAACAAGAAATTGGGCCATGAGACCAGAGAGAAGACTAAGCAATCACCTGGAGAACTGGTGGAAGACCTAACCCAGCGGAATAAATTGTGTTTGTTTTGTTTTGTATTCATATGTCTTAAAAGAAGAAAAAGAGAAAGCGGCAAAGACAAGCCCACCAGAAACAACAACATAGCATCATCAGTTTCGGGAATAAATCCCAGGGTCGAGGCCCACATCAGCAAAGGTTTGGAATGAATCCGGGAATGAATCCCAGGGCCGAGGCCCACATCAGCAGAGTTTTAGAATGAATCTTGGAATGAATCCCAGGGTCGAGGCCCACGCTGTCAAAGTTTTAGAATGAATCCAGGAATGAATCATAGGGCGAAGCCCACATTATTATCAGCATCAGTTTTGCCGGGTATGGCACTCTGGGGGCGAGGCCCACATTATCATCAGCATCAATAGCAGGCTTGCCGGGTATGGCATTCTGGAGGCGAGACCCACATTGGTTCAGTATTAGTTCTGCCGGGTATGGCATTCTGGGGGCGAGGCCCATATTGGTTCAGTATTAGTTTTGCCGGGTATGGCATTCTGGGGGCGAGGCCCACATTGGTTCAATATCAGTTCTGCCAGGTACCACACTATGGATATAAAGATATCAGATCAGTTCTGCCAGGTACGGCACTCTGGATATAGAGATATCAGATCAGTTTTGCCAGGTTAGGCACTACGAGTATGGAGATATCAGATCAGCTTTGCCAGGTACGGCACTCCGAGGATGGAGATATTACAGTAGCACTCCGGGTATGGAGACACATCATCGGTTTTTTCGGGTATGGCACTTTGGGAATAAAGCCCACATTCAGTATAGTTCGAGAATGAACAAGCCGAGAATGGCACTCCGAGAATGGAGCACAATTCGAGAATGAACATGCCGAGAATGGCACTCCGAGAATGGAGCACAGTTCGAGAATGAACAAGCCGAGAATGGGAATCTGAGAAATGGAGCAGAGTTCGAGAATGAACAAGTCTAGAATGGCACTCCGAGAATGGAGCACAGTTCGAGAATGAACAAGCCGAAAATGGCAATCCGAGAAATGGAGCAGAGTTCGAGAATGAACAAGTCAAGAATGGCACTCCAAGAATGGAGCAAGGTTCGGGAATAAACAAGCCGAGAATGGCAATCCGAGAATGAAGTACAGTTTGGGAATGAACAAAGCCGGGAATGGCACTCCGAGAAGGGAGCACAGTTCGGGAATAAACAAAAGCTGGGAATGACACTCCGAGAATGGAGCACGGTTCGGGAATGGATCACTTCACAGCACGGTTCGGGAATAGACCACCTCACAGTAACAGTTCGGGAATGGACCACCTCACAGTAACGGTTCAGGAATGAACCATGTCATATAGTACAGTTCGGGAACGAACCATTACATCAGCATCAGCATCTGTTTTGGGGATGAGTCCAGGGCCGAGGCCCACATCAGTATCAGTCTGGGGGCGAGGCCCATATCACTATTAGTTTGGGGTGAGGCCCATATCAGTCTGGAGGCGAGGCCCACATCAGTTTGGGGTGAGGCCCACATTAGTATCAGTTTGGGGCGAGGCCCATATCAGTTTGGGGCGAGGCCCACGTCAATTTCAGTCTAGGGGCGAGGCCCACATCAATATCAATCTGGGGGCGAGGCCCACACTAGTATCAGTTTGGGGCGAGGCCCATATCAGTTTGGGGCAAGGCCCACATCAGTGTCAGTCTGGGGGCGAGGCCCACATCAGTACCAGTTCAGGGTCGATGACCCACTACATCATCAGTTCGAGGGCGAGGTCCCTATTATCAGCGGTGTTAGGTCGAGGTGTCCAGGGTCGAGGTGCCCCCGTTGTCGGTTGTAGTTCCGGGTTGAGGTGCCCACTACATCATCAGTTCAAGGGCAAGGTCCCTATTGTCAGCGGTGTTGGGTCGAGGTGCCCCCGTTGTCGGTTGTAGTTCCGGGTCGAGGTACCCAGGGTCGAGGTGCCCACTACATCATCAGTTCGAGGGCCGAGGTCCCTATTGTTAGTGGTGTTGGGTCGAGGTGCCCAGGGTCGAGGTGCCCCCGTTGTCGGTCGTAGTTCCGGGTCGAGGTGCCCAGGGTCGAGGTGCCCACTACATCATTAGTTCGAGGGTGAGGTCCCTATTGTCAGCGGTGTTGGGTCGAGGTGACCAGGGTCGAGGTGCCCCCGTTGTCGGTTGCAGTTTCGGGATGCGTCCCATGTTCGAGGGCCCACTACATCATCACCACAGTTCACATTCGGTGGTTCGGGAACAAAGCCCAGAGGTCGAGGCGCCTTGCCACCATATCTACTACATCAGCAAATCAGTTCGAAGTAGCAGGCAAGTCAGGTGGCAGCTGGCGAGCCAGGTAAGTGAAAATGCATGGCACGTACTTTGATAGGATTGTCATTGTCACACACTGCACAAGTCCCATCAAAGTGGGGGCGACTGTAGGCACTGCATTTTTGCATATCAGCCCAATGATGAGTCTCGTACGGAGACACTACCTCTTTTATTGTGAAAGCCACAGGAAACGGATGTCGGAAGGGAAAAGTTGGAAATCAGTATTTTCGTTGGATTTAACTCGCTGTTTCGCTACGGGTTCGCTTGTTGGAACTCTATTTAAACACACACCAAACCCATTAAATCACATCTCACAAATTAAAAATTAAAACATTTAAAATACATGTCACAAATTAAATAACTAAATTGAATTAAACTAAATCAAATTAAAATCCATTTAAACTAAATCAAATTAAAATCCAATCCAATTATAACCAATTAAATTAAATTCACAAATTAAATTAACTAAAATTAATTAAATTATATTCAAAATTAAATAAATCACTCACCTAATTTAAATAATTTATTGCCTTAAATAATTAAAATTAAAACACACAACATTAGATTAATTGATTTTTTTCCTATAAAAGCCATGCATAACCCTAATTCTCCTACCCTCTCACTATAAAAATAACACAACTAAACCCTAAGACTCTCTGGCCTCTCTCTCTCACAGACGATTCACAGCCACAACAACCTTCATCTCATTCACTGACGGACGCAAACAAAAAAAACAATAACCCTTGCTTCAAACAGCCCACTAACCAAACTGCTCCACTATCGCCCAATTCAACGCAAGCCTCTCAATCTACAATTGCCATCACATCACCCAGCAGCCACACGTCCCACATCGATTAATCTTTCACACATTAGCCTCAGCTCACGCACCTGACAACTCACGCCAATTGCAACTTAGACCTTTCACAGCCCTAAAGTCACGCCCAAACAACCCCAAATACAGCCCCAAAGTCACGCCATAACAGCCCTAAAAACAACCCCACTGCACGCCCAAAAGACAAACCCCAAACACCCACTGCACTGCTTCATAAACTGCCGCACATCACAGCCCTATTTTGTCCAGTTTTGCCGCAAGTTAGACCCTCAAAACAGTCCAGAAATCACCCCAAAACTGCACTAAAAAACTGCACAAAACCCCCCTGAAAAATCATCAAAAACCGCAGCCCTTTAGCCCTTAAAAATGCCCAAAACAGTCCCTTAAACAACTAAAAATAGTAGCCTGAAAACAGCAATAAAAAAGCAACGAAACGGAGTAAAAATAGCAGTCCGAACAGCAAAGCAGCGAGGAAAGACGTTGAGTTGGTGAACCAAAAGAGTTGCGGATCATCACCCTTCCAACGGACGTGTAACGCCCTTTCGTGAGACGACAAAAGAGGTTAGACCTGAGGGCACCTTTTTATTTATTATCTTTCGTTTATTTTATTTATTTTAGAAATATTATCGCATGAGAGTCGTTTGAGGCATGATGTGATTGTTGGATGGGCAGAATGTGTGTTCCCTTTTGTGGTATAAATTTCGTAGCCGAATCCGAATGGACAGTAGTGCGGTTTGTACTCGGGATACAATGCCACATATCACTTAAGAGGCACATATTTCGTTCCATCCAAACTTGTATTTGAGCATGATGTAGTTTGTATGTTATTTATTTTCTATTTAAAGTATGTGTTAGCTTAGTTTGTTATTTATTTTCAAAACATGATTATGTTACTTTAAGCATGATATTTTGTTTAGTTTATGTTTATGTTTGAATAGTCGTTTATTTACTTTGGTTTAATGGTTCAATATGCTCGTGGTGTTATATTGTGTTTGCCGTTTAAAGACTTACTTTCAAGCATGTAAACTTAGATTAAGAGTTATCTTGATGAATGCGTATTAGATCTAGGTTGTCTTTGAGCATATATATGTTGCATAGATTCGGTTAGTTTATTGCACAAATCATATCATCACAAGTGCCATAAGTAAGGGACCATTCCGAACCCAACGGTTTGAGGTCTTCCTTTGCGAGGGGTGAGTGCGGCCTTAAATATTGTCCTGTTACACCGGGTGGCGACTCCAAGTTATTTCGTACCCCACTAGGCCGCGAGCCTAGAACTGTGTCGCCCAGTTCCTATGTCCTACAACTACCATCCATTCGGATTCGGCTACAGAATTTACGTCTGGTTTTCCATCCAATATACCACAAGAGATAGCACAAAATCATTCATCCCATGGCCACAACATACATGAATCAACAATACGCATGCGAAGAAATAATAAAAAATAACAGAAAAATAGCAGGACTAAATAAAAGGGTGCCCTCAGGTCTAATCTCTTAAGTCGCCTCTTGGAAGTGCGTTACGCGGTTGTCGGAATGGTTGGTGCTCCGCAACTTTCGATTCGCTGGTTTACTATTTTCCTTCGTTACCTCGCTATTTTGGGCTGTTGTTTCCTCTACTTTACTGCGGTTTTCTGATTACTATTTGGTTGTTGTTTGCGGTATTTGGGGTGTAGTTTTTTGCGGTAATTCAAGGCATTTTTATAGGGGTTACGGTAGTGTAGGGGGAGATTTTTGGTGATATAAGGTGCAGTTTCTTGGGCTGATTTTCGGTGGTTTCAGGGACTGTTTTCGGTGGTTAGGAGTGCAATTTGGGGGTGCATTTTCGGTGGTTTTGAGGGTTGTTTTCTGGACAGTTTGTGCGGCAATGGAGGGGGGTTGGTTTGGTTGTTGTGTGCGGCAATGGAGGGGGCTGATTCACGGAAATTTCAGGGGAAATTTCTTTGTGTTGGGCCTGAGTGCTAGCTGATGGAAGGGTTATTTTCTTTTGCATATATATTTATATGTGAGTACATGCCCTGAGGACAGATTCAAAACATATGTGCCAACGGCCAAAAAAATGACTCTCATCCCATTTCCAACTCGCATGTCGATCTCCCATGAAGCCAGTCTCCTGCTAATCTGCAGATCCTGTACATCAGTACATATGTGAGTACCACTTCCAGTATCAAAAATCCAATTTTTAAAAATAGTAGTGGACATGTTTATTTCAATAAAAAACATACCTGAAGCCGGAGCCTTCCCGCCTTCACTTCCTTCAAGTCCACCTTGAACTTACGACAGTCACGCTTCTAGTGACCCCGTTTGCCACAGTGTAGGCAGACGTCTTGGGATTTGTCCTTTGTCTTCCCAGAAAACTGTGATGATTGAGCATTGCCCTTCTTCTTCTTCTTTAAACCCCTATAAGTCTTCAGCCAAGCCTTGGCCTTCTTGGATGTCGAAGTAAGAAGCGCCTCGCGCTTCTTGCCTTTCAAAAACTCTGGCTCTGCCTCTTTCAGCATAGCCATTAACTCTCCAAGAGTGTTCTATTGGTTCATCATATTATAGTTCATGATGAACCCGCCCCAGCAGTCAGGAAGAGACTGTAAGATCAAATATATGGAAGTCTCTGCCTCAAAGGTATTGCCCAGCTGACCCAGCTGTTCGATGTCAGCAATCATCTGTGACACGTAGTGTTCGACAGATGTACCTCTGACATACGAGATCGAAAGAGCTTCTTCTGAAAATCATACTTCTGAGATCTAAGATTAGATCTATGAAGATCCTTCATTTTAACATCATCGCATAAGGATCCAATCCATTGTTCTGACGATGAAACTGAGGAGTCATTACAGCAAGCATAATTTATTGATCAGTAAAGTTATCATCACTGTGAGTCTTCCAAAGCTCATGTTCTACTGGCTGCTCAAGTCCGGGCTCAGACCCAAGAGGTCTCTCTATTACATAGAGCAACTACCCAGCTCCCAGGACTATCCTTAGGTTCATTTCCCAGTCTGGAAAATTTACGCCGTTAAAGACATTCTCACCCATGATTATGTCCCTAAAGTTTATATTTCCAGCCATTTTGATTGCTATAGTCTAACTATCCAATCAAATGTTTCGGGTACACTCAAATGCAATGGTTACTATAGTCCAACAATATAACCAACTACAAATGGACTAGTATGGAGTACAGTCTACCTGTTCAATCAAATAATATAATAAATGAATATTAGTCCAACTAATATATAATAACGAGAAATAATAATAATAGAGCGCGCATATTAGCGAGTATTAAACGAAATTGTAAATTTAATACTAGCCTCCCACTACTTTTCGGCGAGCATCTAACCCTCCGTTGAGTACTCGGGAAACCTAGTTTCCTAGTGGGATAGGATCCCGTATAAAATTTAACTAGGTAGATCTCTAAGATCAATTGGATCCCATCCAATTCCTAGATCCGGTAGGTGGACATCCAAGTCTGAAACATATATCTAATATGTTTCCTAACATGTTTCCTCTGAATCAACTAAGCCTTGACTTTGGCTCAACAAGCTTAATGAATCCAGTTAAGCGTGACCCATTGACAGTGGGAAAGCTTCGTAATCCACGTCGATGAACAAGAGTGACCTTGACTTTGGCCAACAAGTCACAACTGCCCAAAACATGCGATATTAACAAATCTTTCATGATTCAAACACATCCGTGATAGACAATGATCTTGACTTTGGCCAACAAATCAAAGCCAATCTTGGATCTTGAGAGAGAACCACTCAATGGAAGGAAATGCTTAATATTAAATGTGAGGGCATTTTTGTAAATTGACAACCAATTTATTATCTTTGATTGGGTCTCATCTTACACCCTTAAACATGCATTCTAAAAGCATAATAAGGCGCGATAATATAATAATGATATGCGGATGAATATTCATATATATTTTGTTCCTAGAACAAATCTCTCTCTTTTCTTTTCCTCTCTCCCGCTAGCACTTTATATTCTTCTATTACCTAATTACATAGCACTATAAGAAACCTCATTTACATTGAGGGGAATTGGTGATAAGAGAAATACAATGAGAATAAGAGGTGATAGACTGGACACACAAGTCCAATTTCAAATAAATACAATATTTACAACAATTTCCAAAATTGCCCCCACCCATCTAATATCCATCTGATATGCATTATTCAAAAAAAAAATCCAAGCATTCACACATAGCATGTTGTCAATCAATGTAATCCAATTAATTAATTCTTCAATTAATGACCATCCAATGTTCATACAACGATTTGATTTGCATGAGTCCAACTCATTTAAGAATAAATACTCAAAGTAAGTATTCTTGAATTATATCGAACTACAATATTAAATCCAATTTAAATTGTATTCAATACTAATTCAAGTTTAATTCCAAATTAAACAATTACATTTATTCTATTATAATAATGCCCTTTTAGACTTGGATTCCAAATCCAATCAAATGGTCTCAAAGGCTCATTTAGCATCCAATGCCAATTCTATTAGGTCCAATGGGCCTTAATTAATTCTTTAGGCATGGAATTTTGGCCCTTATGGATCAAGCCTATAATGCCTTGGCCCATTTTGGAATCACCCTATGCCATAAATTAATTTTGGCCCATTAGGCCCAATTAGATTATTAAAGCCATAAAATTCATATTTTAGACTTTTATGGAAATAGTTTAGGACCAATTAGATCCAACCTAATTGTCCACAACCAAACTTGGCCCAACCAAGCCCATTAATCCAAACATAACCAAATTAGCCCAATTAGTATTTTAGGGACTAATTTACATTAATACAATATTCTAAATATTACATTAATCTTATTTAAGTGTAATTAACATAACTAATTAATTAATCTAATATTTCCAAAATATTAATTAATCTAATTAATCATGCTTATCATTCCAATTCATGTCCAACACAAATTGAAGCAAAATCAAGTATCCAACAACATGCTTCTCACGGCAATGACAAGAAATTAACATCCAATTTGATTCCAATCCAATTAAATCAACATTAAATATATATTTCATGCCATTAACACATCCAAATGTCAAAATTTAAAAAACACCATGAGTTACACTAGGGTATAGATTCGGCCATGATAGGGAATTTAGAGAAATTTGATCCAATCAATTTTTCAACAATCCAACAATGCACAACTCCAAGTTATCATCATCTAACATCAACCAACAACTCAATTTTGAATTTTCATGCTCCAAGCAAAAATTCCTAATTAAAGTTTATGAACCCTATATTTCAAAATCGTATTTAGTAAGGCTCTAGATACCATTGTTAGTCTCTAAGACATGCCACAAGTGTTGGACAATTATGACCCATAACATCACTATTTGTACAGAACATGGTGTTGTTGTACAAATTAACTATGTGACAACGGAAATTGCTCTTTTATCATTTGTAATTGGATTACTGGGATATATAAATGATAAAAGTCCATATGATTAGTACCAGATTAATAAGATATGAGACATTATTAATCCACGTAAGGTTTGATCAGTAAATATCCCTTGTCATAGTATTATAGAGACTGGACATTGATAATGCGGAATAGGCTAGTATTACACTTGTGCGTGTTATGGAAGCGTAACAGCATAGTTCTCATATATTTTAGGTATAGTAATCATTACATTAGATTGTACCTGAAATCGTTGATTGGATAGTTGGACTATTGCAATCAAGATGACTTGAAAGATTAGCGTCAAAGGACATAATCCTAGGTGAAAAATGTCTTTTACGGCTTTAATTTTCATATTGGGAAATGAATCTCAGGATAGTCCTGTGAGTTGAGAAGTTACTCTATTTGATAGAGCGACCTCTCGGGCCTAAGCCCGGAGTTGAGTAAATAGTAGAGCATGAACTTTGGAAGACTCATCGTGATGATAACTTTAGTGCTCAATCTGTTATGCTTGCCGCAATGACTCTTTAATTTCGTCGTCAGAATTAAGGATTAGATCCTTATACCATGATTTGAAATTAAAGGATCTTCACAGATCCAATCTGAGATCTTAGAAGTACTAAGTACAAAAGAAGCTCCTTCGCTCGTGTATGTCAGAGGGTATGTCTGTCGAGCACTAGGTGTCACAGATGATTGCTAACATCGAACAGCTAGGTTAACTGGCATTACCTACGAGGCCGAGACTTCCATAGATTTGATCTTATAGTCTCTCCCCGAAAGCTGGGGCGGGTTCATCTTGAACCAAGAGAAAACTCTTGGAGAGTTAATGGCTATGCTTAAGCAGGCAGAGCCAGAGCTTCTAAAAGGGCAAGAAGCGCAAGGCGCATCTTATTTCGACATCCTAGAAAGCTAAGGCTTGGCCGAATACTTATGGGGTTGTGAAAAAGGGCAAAGGCAAAATCGTCACAGTCTTCTGGGAAGACAAAGGATATATCCCAAGATGTCTGCCTAAATTGTGGCAAACGGGGTCACTGAAAGTGTGACTGCCATATGGACAAGGCAGACAAGAAGGAAGTGAAGACGGGAAAGGCTCCGACTTCATGTATGTTTGTCATAAATATATCCACTACTAGTTTTAAAATTAGATTTTTAATACTACATGTGGTACATACATATGTACTGACGTGCAGGATCTGCTGATTAGTAGGAGACTGGCTTCAGCTGAGATCGACCTATGAGTCGATAACGGTATGAGAGTCACTGTTTTGGCTGTGGGAACCTAAGTTTTGGAACTGCCATTTGGGCAATTACTTAAATTAGGAAATTATTATAATGTACCTAATTTGACTAGAAACTTTATCGCTATATCTAGTGTAACCCGTTGCGGGTATACCTTTATGTTCATGAACACTAAGTGTTTGTTTATAAAGATGATATTGAGATACATATATTAGATGTGAATAACAATATTTATATTTTGAATATAAACAAATGTCAAACATATAACATGACAAACAATTGACTCAAACTGAGTAAATCAGATGAGACTTATTAGTGGCATTGTTGTCTGGGACACATTAACAAGACTCGTATATCCACATTTTCGAAGAGTGGGTACTAGGACAGATTTGATTCTAATTCAAATGAGGTCTACGAATCTTTTTTATTAGGCAAAGTGCCTAAAATGCCTTTTAGTGGTAAATGATGTACGTGCCACTGATCGGTTACCCCTCGTTCATTGTGACGAAAGTGGGCCCATATCTAGCTAGGCTAGAAGTGGATATAAATTCTTCGTAACCTTTATGGATGTTTCATCGCGTTATTGTTATGTGTATCTTCTGAAACACAAGTCGGAAACTTTTGATATAATCAATGAGTTTCGACACGAAGTAGAAAACACATCGATAAAAGTATTAATAAAATTACGGTCGGACCATAATGTAAAATACTTAAACATATAAGTTTCAAGATTACTTGAAAGAGTATGGTATTCTTTCACAGTGGACTCCTCTCGGGACACCTCAATTTGACGGTGTGTCCGAACAGAGAAATCGAACTTTATTGGACATAATAAGGTAAATGATGAGTCGCTCTGAGCTACAAATTTCCTTCTGAGGATACACATTAAACAGTGTAATACTTATTTTGAATAAGGTTTCATGAAAATCTGTTAGACAGACTTAATATTAGATATGAACAGGAAAGAAACCGGGTTTCTCATTCCTGAATATTTGGGACTGCTGGGCATACTCTAAACGCTTGGATGATACCAAACTAGAACCCAAATCAGATAAGTGCCTATTTGTAGGTTGTCCTAGGGAAACCAAAGTGTAGTACTTATACAACTCACAAGAGAACAATTTAATTGTTGCTCTTTATGCGGCTTTCCTAAGAGGAATTCCTATATGCAGTGATAAGTGGGAGGAAAGTAAAACTCGATGAAAATCAAAGTAATACTGTTCCAGGCACCGATCTCTTACGGAACATGAATAGTTCATCAGGGATGAAATTGTACCACTATCTTCGAATAAACAAGAACCACGTATGTCGGAGAGAGTCAGAAAACAACCTAGGAGGTATAGGTTTCTGATCTCACCTCATGTAGATATTATTCTTATTGAGGAAGTTGGACCGATTACGTATGAGGAAACGATATAAGGTATCGACTCATTTTATGGCAAAGTGTAATGCAGTCTGAAGTGGATTCTATGTATACCAACTAAGTTTGGACACTGGTTGATGTACCAGAAGGCATTGTGACTATACTAAATGAGTCTTTAAAGAAGACATACATGGATGGCAACATACAAATGTACACAACTAGGCTTGTACCGAAAAGGTATCGTCAACGACATAGTGTCGACTACGATGAAACTTTTTCCTCTGTTGCCACGATTAAATCCATTCAGATAATTCTTGCTTTAACTGTATATTTCGTTTATGATATATGACAACTGTTGGACAATTATGACCAATAGCGTCACTATTTGTAAAAGACATTCTGGTTTTTGTACAAATTAACTATCTGACAATGGAAATTGATATTTTATCATTTTGTAATTAGATTACTTGAATATATAAATGATAAAAGTCCTTATGATTAGTTATGGATTATAAGATATGAGACAGTATCAATCCATCAAGGTTTAATCATTAAATATCACTAGTAGTAGTATTATCGAGACTGGACATCGATAATGCAGAATAGACTAGTATTGTACTTGTGCGAGTTGTGGGAGCATGACTGCATAGTTCTCATATATTTAAGTATTGGATACTTATGTAAGTGTGATAGAAGGTTGTGTTTACCGATGGTATGGAAACAGCTTCGCTCTGGATAGACCCCTCAAAATCCCATTGGTAGTATGACTATGTGTCTATGGAATCCGCATTAAGGGTAGGTGTATTTGGTCTTAACCTGAGGCTTGCATCACTAATACTTGCGACAATCAATACGCTTTGGTTTTGGTCATCCAGGAGTTTAGAAGGTTATGTGTACGCCTCTTCTGGGTTTATTGAGAATCGTAGTGTATTGGGTGTGATGTCAAGACGGAAATATCACTACAGTCATATGGAGGTGATGATCACGCAGGGATACATAACTTGTTCTCTATTATATTGCAACTATCGGGATAATATGACAAGGTCATGATTATCCGATTATAGAGACTAGTTCCTTGTGATCCGATATATGCTTCGTACGGGGCAGACACTATTCCAGCCCCAGGCCTTGCATGTGACATCCGATACTGGATCGCAATACGCAATACTACGTATACTACGTCTAAAAAAGATTGTATATTCCTTGAAGAATATTTCTGGAGAATAGGGTAAGCATGGTGCTTTGCTAGAAGCCAACCATGTCTTGTAAATCGGTAAGAATATGGTACCGGGTACGCACGTGTTCGGACAGTCCGACGATCGGATTTACTGCCAACATATCCAGGGATCTCATGGGTCGCTTCCCAAAGATTCACCGACGACGTTTGACTCGAACAGAATTAATCTAGGATTAATTATGAGAGAGAGAAAATTAATATAGGAGTAGAGAGAGAATGATTAAGTTGAATTAATCGATTAAATAATATATTCGATATATTAAATGAAATTAGATTTCATAGGGGAATTAATTTGGTACGTCTGAAAAAGATTATATATTCCTTAAAGAATATTATTGGAGAATTGGGTAAGCACAGTGCTTTCCTAGAAGCCAACCATGTCTTGTAAATCGGTAAGAATATGGTACCGGGTACGCACGTGTTCGGACAGTTCGACGATCGGATTTACTGCCAACATATCCAGGGATCTCATGGGTCGCTTCCCAAAGATTCACCGATGACGTTTGACTCGAACAAAATTAATCTAGGATTAATTATGAGAAAGAGAAAATTAATATAGGAGTAGAGAGAGAACGATTAAGTTGAATTAATCGATTAAATAATATATTCGATATATTAAATGAAATTAGATTTCATAGGGGAATTAATTTAGAATTAATTCGCGAGCGACTTTTGTAATAATTTTGTGAGACATTATTATTTAATTAAATTTGATTTAATTAAGTCGCAACGGAAAATTCGTTAATTCAGAATTAACGAACCCGAGCCCGAAATGTGTTTTGCGGGCCCACTCAGATTTTGAATTTAAATGGGGCCCACTAGTCACATCACTAGTCAACTTGTTACACTTTTGGTGATAGAAGTTGGTAAAGATTTTGGTGGCTTGTAAACACAGAAGCTTTATTTTATTTTAATTTTGAATGACATATACCAAATTAGATTTGGTAAATGGCATTATTGATTTTAGAATCAAATACACAAAATTGAAAAACTCTATTCTCTCCCAATTTAATTTAATTTTGAATGACATATACAAAATTAATTTTGAGAAAAAATTGATTAGATTAATTTTCCCCAAATTAGATGCCATGGCCGAAACTTATGGACCTTAGAAGCTCATGGTGATTTTTGAATTTTAGACCATTGGATGTGTTTAAATGCATGAGATATATTGATTTTTGATTTAATTGGATTGAAATCAAAATTGGATATAAAAATGCTATATTGTCGTGAGTTTTGGAAGCATGAAATGAGTTGATTTCTCTTCAATTTGTGTTGGACATAAGTTGATTAGTTAAAGCATGATTAATTAGATAAATTGGTGTTTTGGAAATATTAATTTAACCAATTAATTATGGCTAATACACTTTGATTTAAAATTATGATATTTGGAATATTGTAATTAAATAAATTAGTCTTCAATTTGGAATTGGGCTAAAATTATTGTATTTGGGCTTAATGGGCTTGGTTGGGCAAAGTTGGTTTAGGACAATTGGATTTGATCCAAATTGGGCCTAAAACCATTCCATAAAGTCTAAATATAATAAATGGGCCTTTAAATATTTAATTGGGCCTAATAGGCCAAAATTAATTTTATGGCAAATAGTGATTCCTTATTGGGCTTTGGTTGCCAAAGTCCATGCCTTAAGAAATTAATTAAAAGCCCATTGGACTTTAATTAAGTTGCCATTAGATGTTAATTGGGCCTTTGAGACCCATCGAGATTGGATTTAGAATCTAAGTCTAAAAGGCACAAATATAAGTGTAATTATTTAATTAGCCTTTGAGTACTTATTCTTAAACGAGTTGGACTCGTGCAAATCAAATCGTTGTTTGAACATTGGATGATCATTAATTCAAAGATTAATTAATTGGATTAGATTGATTGAATAACATGCTTTGTGTGAATACATGAATGTATTGTATGAATAATGTATATCGGATGGATATTAGAAGGGTGAGCGCAATTTTGGAAATTATTGTATTAAATTTAGAATTTATTAAATTGGACCTGCGAGTCTAGCCTTTATCTCTTGACTCTTTGTACTTCTCTTCTCACTAATTCCCCTCAATGTTAATGATGTTTCTTTAATGCATTATGTAATTGGGTAGAAGTTAGAATAATGCTAGCCGGGGAGAGGAAATGGAGAGATTTGTTCTAGGAACAATTTGTTATATATCCATCCGTATATCATTATTATTTTATTCGCGCCTTATTATGCTTTTAGAATGCATGCTTAAGGGTGTATGATGAGACCTAATTAAAGATAATAAATTGGTTTCCAAATCGCGACAAAAACCATCATTCAATATTAAACGTTTTCCCTTCCATTGAGTGATTCTCTCTCAAGATCCAAGACTGGCATTGGTTTGTTGGCCAAAGTCAAGACCTTTGTCCATCTCGGATGTGTTTGAATCACGAAAGCTTTGTTCCATATCGTACGTCTTGGGCAAGTTGTGATTTGTTGGCCAAAGTCAAGGTCAGTTCTTGTTCATCGACCTCGATTACGAAGCTTTCCCATTGTCAATGGGTCATGCTTAATTGGTTTCATTAAGCTTGTTGAGCCAAAACAAAGACTTAGTTGATTCAGAGGAAAACGGTTAGGGAATATATTGGATATATTAGCATATATTGGATATAAGTTTCGGACTTGGAGGTCTATCTACTAGATCTAGGAATTGGATGGAATCCAATTGATCTTAGAGATCTACCTAGTTAAGTTTCATACAATTTTTTGGCCAAAGTCAAGGTTGTGTGTTATTTAACGGGATCCTAGCCCACTAGGAAACTAGGTTTCCCGAGTACTCCACAGAGGGTTAGAGGCTCGTCGAAAAATAATGGGAGGCAAGTATTAAATTTACAATTTCGTTTAAATACTTGCCAATACTCACTCATTTGATTTTTCGTCATTAATAATTTATAAATATATTATTTGGACTAATATTCAATTGTTGTTTTAATTGAACAGTTGGACTGTATTCAAACTACTTCATTTTAGTTGGTTATATAGTTAGACTATAGTAATCAATACATTTGAATTTAACCAATCAAATTGTAGTTAATTATATAGTTAGACTATAGTAATCATTACATTAGATTGTCCTCGAAATCGTTGATTGGATAGTTGGACTATAGCAATCAAGATGACTTGAAAAATTAGCGTCAAAGGACATAATACTAGGTGAAAAATGTCTTTTACGGCTTTAATTTTCATATTGGGAAATGAATCTCATAATAGTCCTCTGAGTTGAGAAGTTACTCTATTTGATAGAGCGACCTCTCGGGCCTAAGCCCGAAGTTGAGTAAATAGTAGAGCATGAAATTTGGAAGACTCATCGTGATAATAACTTTAGTGTTCAATTTGTTATGCTTGCCGCAATGACTCTTTAATTTCTTCGTCAGAATTAAGGATTGGATTTTATACCATGATGTTGAAATTAAAGGATCTTCACAGATCTAATCTAAGATCTTAGAAGTACTAAGTACAAAAGAAGCTATTTCGCTCGCATATGTCAGAGGGTACATCTGTCGAGCACTAGGTGTCACAGAAGATTGCTAACATCGAACAGCTAGGTTAACTGGGCATTACCTACGAGGCCGAGACTTCAAAAGATTTGATCTTACAGTCTCTGCCCGAAAGTTGAGGCGGGTTCATCTTGAACCAAGAGAAAACTCTTGGAGAGTTAATGGCTATGCTCAAGCAGGCAGAGCCAGAGCTTCTAAAAGGGCAAGAAGTGCAAGGTGCGTCTTACTTCGACATCCCAGAAGGCCAAGGCTTGGCCGAAGGCTTCTGGGGATGTGAAAAAAGGAAAAGGCAAAATCGTCACAGTCTTCTGGGAATAAAAATGACATATCCCAAGATGTATGCCTAAATTGTGGCAAATGGGGTCACTGAAAGTGTGATTGCCATATGGACAAGGTAGACATGAAGGAAGTGAAGACGGGCAAGGCTCCAACTTCATGTTTGTTTGTCATAAATATATCCACTACTGGTTTTAAAATTGGATTTTTAATACTGCATGTGGTACATACATATGTACTTCCAAAATTGGGCTTGGTTGGGGAAAGTTGGTTTAGGACAATTGGATTTGATCCAAATTGGGCCTAAAACCATTCCATAAAGTCTAAACATAATAAATGGGCCTTTAAATATTTAATTGGGCCTAATGGGCCAAAATTAATTTTATGGCAAATGGTAATTCCTTATTGGGCTTTGGTTGCCAAAGTCCATGCCTTAAGAAATTAATTAAAAGCCCATTGGACTTTAATTAAGTTGACATTAGATGTTAATTGGGCCTTTCAGACCCATCGAGATAGGATTTAGAATCTAAGTTTAAAAGGCACAAATATAAGTGTAATTATTTAATTAGCCTTTGAGTACTTATTCTTAAACGAGTTGGACTCGTGCAAATCAAATCGTTGTTTGAACATTGGATGATCATTAATTCAAAGATTAATTAATTGGATTAGATTGATTGAATAACATGCTTTGTGTGAATACATGGATGTATTGTATGAATAATGTATATCGGATGGATATTAGAAGGGTGAGCGCAATTTGGATATTATTGTATTAATTTAGAATTTATTAAATTGGACCTGCAAGTCTAGCCTTTATCTCTTGACTCTTTGTACTTCTCTTCTCACTAATTCCCCTCAATGTTAATGATGTTTCTTTAATGCATTATGTAATTGGGTAGAAGTTAGAATAGTGCTAGCCGGGGAGAGGAAATGGAGAGATTTGTTCTAGGAATAATTTGTTATATATCCATCCGTATATCATTATTATTTTATTCGTGCCTTATTATGCTTTTAGAATGCATGCTTAAGGGTGTATGATGAGACCTAATTAAAGATAATAAATTGGTTTCCAAATCTCGACAAAAACCATCATTCAATATTAAGCGTTTTTCCTTCCATTGAGTGATTCTCTCTCAAGATCCAAGATTGGCATTGGTTTGTTGGCCAAACTCAAGACCTTTGTCCATCTCGGATGTGTTTGAATCACGAAAGCTTTGTTCCATATCGTACGTCTTGGGCAAGTTGTGATTTGTTGGCCAAAGTCAAGGTCAGTTCCGGTTCATCGACCTCGATTACGAAGCTTTCCCATTGTCAATGGGTCATGCTTAATTGGTTTCATTAAGCTTGTTGAGCCAAAACAAAGACGTAGTTGATTCAGAGGAAAAAGGTTAGGGAACATATTGGATATATTAGCATATATTGGATATATGTTTCGGACTTGGAGGTCTATCTACTAGATCTAGGAATTGGATGGAATCCAATTGATCTTAGAGATCTACCTAGTTAAGTTTCATACAATTTGTTGGCCAAAGTCAAGGTTGTGTGTTATTTAACGGGATCCTAGCCCACTAGGAAACTAGGTTTCCCGAGTACTTCACAGAGGGTTAGAGGCTCGTCGAAAAATAATGGGAGGCAAGTATTAAATTTACAATTTTGTTTAAATACTTGCCAATACTTACTCATTTAATTTTTCGTCATTAATAATTTATAAATATATTTGTTGACTAATATTCAATTGTTGTTTTAATTGAACAGTTGGACTGTATTCAAACTACTTCATTTTAGTTGGTTATATAGTTGGACTATAGTAATCAATACATTTGAATTTAACCAATCATATTGTAGTTAATTATATAGTTAGACTATAGTAATCATTACATTAGATTGTCCTCGAAATCGTTGATTGGATAGTTGGAATATAGCAATCAAGATGACTTGAAAAATTAGTGTGAAATGACATAATCCTAGGTGAAAAATGTCTTTTACGGCTTTAATTTTCATATTGGGAAATGAATCTCATGATAGTCCTGTAAGTTGAGAAGTTACTCTATTTGATAGAGCGACCTCTCGGGCCTAAGCCCGGAGTTTAGTAAATAGTAGAGCATGAACTTTGGAAGACACATCGTGATAATAACTTTAGTGCTCAATTTGTTATGCTTGCCGCAATGACTTTTTAATTTCTTCGTCAGAATTAAGGATTAGATCCTTATACCATGATGTTAAAATTAAAGGATCTTCACAGATCTAATCTAAGATCTTAGAAGTACTAAGTACAAAAGAAGTTATTTCGCTCGCGTATGTCAGAGGGTACATCTGTTGAGCACTAGGTGTCACAGAAGATTGCTAACATCGAACAGCTAGGTTAATTGGGCATTACCTACAAGGCCGAGACTTCAATAGATTTGATCTTACAGTCTCTACCCGAAATTTGAGGCGGGTTCATCTTGAACCAAGAGAAAACGCTTGGAGAGTTAATGGCTATGCTCAAGCAGGCAGAGCCAGAGCTTCTAAAAGGGCAAGAAGTGCAAGGTGCGTCTAACTTCGACATCCCAGAAGGCCAAGGCTTGGCCGAAGGCTTCTGGGGATGTGAAAAAGGGCAAAGGCAAAATCGTCACAGTCTTCTGGGAAGAAAAAGGACATATCCCAAGATGTCTGCCTAAATTGTGGCAAACGGGGTCATTGAAAGTGTGATTGCCATATGGACAAGGCAGACATGAAGGAAGTGAAGACGGGCAAGGCTCCAACTTCAGGTATGTTTGTCATAAATATATCCACTATTGGTTTTAAAATTGGATTTTTAATACTGCATGTGGTACATACATATGTACTGACGTGCGGGATCTGCTGATTATCAGGAGACTGGATTCAGCTGAGATCGACCTATGAGTCGGAAACGGGATGAGAGTCGCTGTTTTGGCTGTGGGAACCTAAGTTTTGGAACTATCTTTTGGGCATGTACTTAAATTAGGAAACTGTTATAATGTACCTAGTTTGACTAGAAACATTATCTTTATATCTAGTGTAACCTCTTGCGGGTATACCTTTATGTTCATGAACACTAAGTGTTTTGTTTATAAAGATGATATTGAGATATACACATTAGATGTGAATAACAGTATTTATATTTTGAATATAAACAAATCTCAAACATATAACATGACAAACAAGTGAATCAAACTGAGTAAATCAGATGAGACTTATTAGTGGCATTGTTGTCTGGGACACATTAACAAGACTCGTATATCCACACATTCGAAGAGTGGGTACTAGGACAGATTTGATTCTAATTCAAATGAAGTCTACGAATCTTGTTTATTAGGCAAAGTGCCTAAAATGCCTTTTAGTGGTAAATGATGTACGTGCCACCGTTCTGTTAGCCCTCGTTCATTGTGACGAAAGTGGGCCCAAATCTAGCTAGGCTAGAAGTGGATATAAATTCTCCGTAACCGTTATGGATGTTGCATCGTGTTATGGTTATGTGTATCTTCTGAAACACAAGTCGGAAACTTTTGATATAATCAATGAGTTTCGACACGAAGTAGAAAACACACCGATTAAAGTATTAATAACATTACGGTCAGATCATAATGTAAAATACTTAAACATATGATTTTAAAGATTACTTGAAAGAGTATGGTTTTCTTTCACAGTGGACTCCTCCCGGGACACCTCAATTTGACGGTGTGTCGGAACAGAGAAATCGAACCTTATTGGACATAGTAAGGTAAATGATGAGTCGCTCTGAGCTACCAATTTCCTTCTGAGGATACACATTAAACATTGCAATACTTATTTTGAATAAGGTTCCATGAAAATTTGTTAGACAGACTTCATATTAGATATGAACATAAAAGAAACCGGGTTTCTCCTTCCTGAAGATTTGGGAATGGTGGGCATACTCTAAACGCTTGGATGATACCAAACTAGAACCCAAATTGGATAAGTGCCTATTTGTAGGTTGTCCTAGGGAAACCAAAGTGTACTACTTGTACAACTCACAAGAGAACAATTTAATTGTTGCTCTCTATGCGGATTTCCTAAGAGGAATTCATATATGCAGTGATAAATGGGAGGAAAGTAAAACAAGAAAAAAATCGGAGTAATACTGTTCCAGACACCGATCTCTTACGGAACATGAATAGTTCATCTGGGATGAAACTGTACCACTACCTTCGAATACACAAGATCCGCGTATGTTAGAGAGAGTCAGAAAAAAACCTAGGAGGGATGGGTTTCTGGTCTCACCTCCTGTAGATATTAATCTTATTGAGGAAGATGGACCGACTACGTATGAGGAAACGATACAAGGTATCAACTCATTTTATGGCAAAGTGTCATGAAGTCCGTGTTGGACAAAATGACCCATAGCGTCACTATTTGTACAGATCACGGTGTTGTTGTACAAATTAACTATGTGACAAGGAAATTGCACTCTCATCATTTGTGATTAGATCACAATAAATGTATAAATGAAGAGAGGTCCATATGATTAGTTCCTGGATTGAGAATGATATGAGACAGTATCAATCCCCGAAGGATTAATCATTAAATATCCCTAGCCGGAGTATTATCGAGACATGACATCGATAATGCGAAATAGGCTAGTATTGCACTTGTGCACGTTGTGAGGGCACAACGGCATAGTTCTCATATATATAAGTATTGGATACTTATGCAAGTGCGATAGGAGGTCGTGTTTCACCGATGGTACGGGAAACAGCTTCGCTCTGGATAGACCCCTCGGAATCCCATTGGTATTATGACTATGTGTCTATGGGAGGCCGAAATCAGGGTAGGTGTGTATGGTCTTAACCTGAGACTTACATCGCTAATACTTACGATAATCGATAGACTTTCGTCTTGGTGGTACAGGGCTTTAGCCGGTTCTGCGTACACCACTTCTGGGTTTATCAGAGAGTCGTAGTGTATTGGGTGTGATGTCAAGACGGAAGTATCACTTCAGTTATAGTGGTGATGATGTCACGCAGGATACGGTACTAGTGCTCTTGAGTGATGCGCATCCAATCATGATATTATGACCAGGTCATGAATATCTGATTACAGAGACTAGTTACCAGACATCCGACATGTGCTTCGGACGGGGCAGACACTTATCCAGCCCCAGCCCTAGCACGTGACTATCCGATACTGGGCCGATATACACAATACTACGGTATACTACGCTTGATACAGATCTATATATTCCTGTAAGAATATTTCTGGAGAATTGGGTAGGCATGGCGCTTTGCTAGAAGCCAACCTTGTCCTGTAAATCGGTATAAACGTAGTACGAGGTACTTACGTGTTCGGATAGTCTGACGACCGTATTTACTGCCAACATATCCGGAGATCTCATGGGTCGCTTCCTGAAGATTCACCGATGATGTATAACTCGCACTTAATTAATCTATGATTAATTAGAAGAGAGAAAATTAATCTTGGATTAATTGCGGAGATATTTTATCTGGGATAAAATATTAGTTAAAGTGAGAGAGAACGATTAATTTGGAATTAATCGATAAATTAATATATTTGATATATTATTAGAAATTGGATTTCGACGCGGAATTAAAATTAGATTTTAATTCGGGCGAACTAATTAATTTAGAATCAATTCGTTAGCGACGTGAATAGTGATTTCGCTAGGCGTAATCATTTAATTACGACGCGACGGAAAATTCGTTAATTTAGAATTAGCGAACCCGAGCCCAAGAGTGATTGCGAGCGCATTTGCATTTCGAATTCGAGCGCGGAACGCAAGTCACATCAAGTGTCAAATCGCTAGTCGCATCAATTGTCAAATCACTTGTCACTTTGAGTGATGTGATGTGACATGACATGTTATCACTTTATTAAAGTGACTTGATGTGAAAAAGTGATAGATGATGGAAAAGCATTTTTGCTTTTTGCTTTTGACCTTTTGACTTTGCCTTTTTGAAAAGTAAAATGAATTGTTTAAAAGAAATAAAAGTGGTAAATGGCTTTAATTTTTTTTTTGGAAAATATAAAAGCTTTTACACTTTCTCTCTCTCATTTGGTAATACACGGTTTTAGGCTTTTGGAGCCAAAAACCTTATCTCTCTCTCACGGTCTCTCCAAGACCGATTCTTCATCTTTTTCTTCTGGTTTTGACCGAGCAAATGGAGAAGCAAGGAAGATGAACAAGTGCTAGCACACCTTGGGTTATATTATGGTGATAGGGAAACGAATTTGTGAGCATGGAAAGCTTGAAGCTTGGTGCTTCAATGGTGACATCCATGGCCGAATGAACAAGGAGGAAGACACCCCAAAACCGTGCAGTTTACTGTCACAGAAGCTCACTGCCGAGCTGCACAAATGAAGAAAAAACGCATCTTGTACTTTGCAATAAAACCGATGAATGTGAGTTATGTTTCCGCCTTACTCCTTTGATGTGTTCATACTCGTTTTTTATGCATGTTTGTGATCCTTGGGACTTGATTAAAACTCAACAATGGTATCTTGAGCTATTGGTTGCATAAAAACGAATTAGGGTTCTTGAGCAAATTTGGGGCTTTTTGATTTAAGCATGATTTTAACAAATTGTTTGTTTAAGAATGCTTGTATATGATTAAATTGTTTAGTATAGTATGCTTGAATGAGGTTGAATTGATGTTGTGCATAATCAATTTCATGAAATTTCGTTGGATCCATTTTTCCCTAAATTTTGGGCATGACAAATTTGGGTAAACTTGATTTTGAGCATGTTTAATGAAATTGGATGATTTAGAATGCTTGAATGTTGTTTAATTGATGATTGATTAGATCAATTTGATGAAAAGTGTTTGGAACAATTTTTCCCCAATTTGCTTGTGATGGCCGAATTTGGCAAGTGCCCTAATGTCTTGGTTTTTTGATTTTTTGGTTCATTGGATGACTTAGAAATCATTAGGGGATGTTGAATTTATGTTTGATTGGGTTCAATTGGATTGAATTTGATTTGGGAATAATTTCCCTCTTTGGCCGAGACACTTGAAGCATGAAATTGGGTTTGATTATGATCAAATCATGTTGGACATGATTCATTGATGTTAAGCATGATTAATTGGACAAATTTGATGTTTTTGAAAATTTGATTTGGGTAATTAATAATGCTATGCACTTTGTTTAATTGAATTGTAAAATTGGATTTCGTAATTTAATTAAAATGGGCTTAAAATTGGATTTGGGCTTTTAAGTTGTTATTGGATTTATTAGACTTTGTTGTACAAAGTTGGTTTAGGCCAAAATGGTTGGATCCAATTAGGCCCAAAACCGCTTCCAAAAGGCCCAAATGCGACTAATGAACCTTTAACGTTTAATTGGGCCGAAATTAATTTATGGGCTTATGGGGTAACTCCCGGATTGGACTTTGGTTGCGGGTTTGACCCGAGTTGACCAAAAGTCCACGCCTCAAGAAATTAATTAAAAGCCCATTGGACTTTAATTAAATTAATATTGGATATTAATCGGGCTTTGAGACCCGTAATGATTAAATTTGGAATTTAAGTCGTAAAGGTTTATTTTATAAAGTGTAATATTTAATTTGGAATTAAATAATAAATTAGAATTAAATACGTATTAAATTGGATTTAATTATGTAATTTAATTTAATTAGTAGAAATCGTACTTTGAGTACGTGTTCGCAATACGAGTTTGACTCGAACAAAATCAAATCTTTGTTTGAACATTGGATTATCACTAATTATCAAGATTAATTAATTTGATTGATTGATTGATAACATGCTTGTATGAATACATGGTTGTGATGTTTGAATAATGTATATCAGATGGATATTAGCCGGGTGGTGCATTTTTGGAAATTGTAATAAATTTGATTTATTAAATTGGACCTGCGTGTCCAGCCTTATCTCCTATTTCTTTGTATTCTCTTCTCACCTATTCTCCTCTATGTATATGAGGTTTCTTTAGAAGTGTAGTGTAACGGGTAGAAGAAATATTTGTGCTAGGGAGAGAGAAAGTGAGAGATTTGATCTAGGATCAATGTGTAAAATATCCATCCGCATATCATTATTATTTTATATCATATGCGCTTTATTATGTTTAGAATGCATGTTTAAGGGTGTATGATGATGAGACCTTAACAAAGATAATAAATTGGTAGCCAATTGCACGCGAAAAACCCTCATAAAATATCATGCGTTTTTTTTCCTTCCATTGAGTGATTCTTACTCAAGATCTGAGATTGGCAGGGGTTGTTGGCCAAAGTCAAGCCCTTGTCCGTCGAAGATGTGTTTTTATCACGAGGCTTTGTTCCATATCGGTGTCGTGTCCAAGTCGTGGTTTGTTGGCCAAAGTTAAGACCAATTCTTGTCCATTGACATTGATTACGAAGCTTCCATGTCAATGGGTCCGCGCTTGACTGGGATCACTAGGTTTGTTGTGCCAAAGCCAAGGCCTAGTTGATTCAGAGGAAAAAGGTTAGGTATATACATTGGATGTATTGGCATATATAAGATATATGTTTAGGATTTGGATATCCACCTACTGGATCTAGGAGTTGGATGAGATCCAATTGATCTTCGAGATCTACCTAGTTAATTATCATACAATTTGTTGGCCAAAGTCAAGATTGTGTGATATTTAACGGGATCCTAGCCCACTAGGAAACACGGTTTTCCGAGTACTCGACAGAGGGTTAGAGGCTCGACGAAAAATAGTGGGAGGCAAGAATTGAATTTGCAATACTCGTTCAATTACTCGCTATACGCGCTCATTTAAATTATTTCGTCGAAATATTAAATGTTAGTTGGACTAATATTTAAATTGTTGTTTTAATAAACAGTTGGACTGTATTATACTTGATTATATATAATTGGATTATATTAATCAATATATTTGAATTAATTAATTTCAGTTTACAGTTGATTTTATAATTAGATTATAGTAATCAATGTAATTGAGGTTAATTAATTTGGATTATATTTGATTATATAGTTGGACTATTATAATCATTATAATATATATAGTACCACTAATCGTTGATTAAATAGTTGGACTATTGTAATCAAGATAAAATATTGAAAAGTTGGATATTTAAAATATAATCTGGGATTAAAATATTTTAAATGATTTAATTTTCAAATTGGGAATAAATAATAGGTTACTTTATTTGATAAAATCTTTGGAAGATTTATGTGATGATGACTTTAATGCTTAATTTAATATACTTGTCATAAATCTAATTTTAGATTTAAGAAGTATTAAAATTGCAATTTATAATTCTTGGAGAATTAATTGACTATTCTAGAGGAGATAAAGTCAAAGTGTGCAATTGGGCATGTAGCACGAGGTGCACATCGTTTCGATATTCTAAAAACCCAAGGCCTGGCCTAAGGTTTCTGAAATATTGAAAAAGGATAATTGACATATCCCAAAGTGACTACCATTTGGATATGGCAGACACGAAGGAATTAAAGAAAGGGCGAGGCTCTAACTTTAAAAATATTTGTCTTAGTTATGTTCACAGCTAGTATTGAAATTAGATTTTAAATACTTAGTGTGGTACATAAAATATATGTATTGATGTTCAGAATCTGCTTTGAGCAGGATACTGACTTCAAGCTGAGATTCCTCTGCGAATCGGAAACGGGACGAAAGTCGCTGTTTTGACCGTAGATACCTAAGTTTAGGAACTACCCTTTGGGTATATACTTAAATTAGGAACTATTATAATGTAACTAGTTTGACTAGAGACATTATCTCTATATCAGTGTTTAATCCGTTGCGGATAAAACCTTTATATTATAGAACACTAAGTGTTTTATTATATAAAGATGATACTGAGATAAATACATTAGATGTAAATAACAGAATTTATATTTTGAATATAATTAAAATCTCAAAAATATAAAAAGACAAATAAATAGCTCAAATTGATTTGATCAATAGAGACTTATTTGTGGCATTGTTGTCTAGAACACAATTTAACGAGACTCGTATATCCACACTTTTGAAGAGTGGGTACTAGGACTGATTTGTCTATTCAAATAAGGTCTGCGAATCTAGTTTATTAGGTAAAGTACCTAAAATACTATTTACTTGGTAATAGTAAAAGGGCCGCCGATCTGTTAGCCCTATTCATGGTGAAGTAAGTGGGCCCATGTCTAGCTAGGCTAGATGTAGATATGAATATTTCGTGACCTTAACGGATGTGGCATCACGTTATGGTTATGTGTTTCTTTTGAAGAACACAAATCAGAAACTTTTAGAGTTTCGACACGAAGTAAATAAACAATCGGCTATAGTATTATTCCGCCACGGTAAGACCGTAATAGAAAATACTTAAGCAGTAAGTTTCGTATATACTTGAAAGAGTATAGTGTTCTTTCAAATGAAGACTCCTCCCGGAACACGTCAAAGTGACGGTGTGTCCGAACGGATTAACCGAATCATGTTAGACATATAAGGCTAATCACGAGTCGCTCTGAGCTACTGTTTCCTTCAATAGGATATGTACTAATAGTGCAAAACTTATTTAGAATAGGTTCCATATAAATCTGTTTGACAGATATCATATAGGATATGAACAGGGAAGAAACGAGGTTTCTTATTCCTGATAATTTGGGTATGCCAGGCATAACGATTGGATGATACCAAACTAAGGACCCAAATTGGATTAGTGCCAATATAGGTTATCCTAAAGGAAACCATAAGTATAGTACTTATAAATCTCACATGAGAACAATGTGATTGTTGCTCACCATGCGGTTTTTCCTGAGAGGAATACCGATATGCAGTGGTCAGTGGGAGGATAGTGATACTCGATGAAAATCGGAGTAATACTGTTCAAGGCACAAGGTCCGTAATGGAACACAAATAGTTCATCAATGATGAATCTGTACCATTAATCTTCGAATACACAAGAACTGAGTAGATCGGAAAGAGTCAGAAAATGACCTAGGGTATGGGTTTCTGATCTAACCTCATAAAGATGTCAATCTTATGAAGGTATATCCACCGACTACGTTTTGAAGAAGTGATACGAGGTATCGACTCCCTATTATGGCAAAGTGCCATGAATCCGAAATGGATTCCATGTATAACAACTATTTTGGATACTAGTTGTCGTACCACAAGGCATTGTGCCTATGGTACATTAAACGTCTTCAGGGAAGACATACATGGAAGGCAACATACCAACGTACAAAGCCGGGCTTTTGACGAAAAGATATCGTTATCAACATTGTGTTAATAACGGTTCAACCTTTTACCTGTTGCCATGGTAAATCCATTTTGAAGATGCTTGTTGATAACTGCATATTTCATCCATGAAATGTGTCAGTTGCAGATCAAAATCGGTTTCCTGAAAAGGAAACCTTTTGGAGGATGCTTACAACATCCTGATGATTTTGTATAACCGGCAAACAAGGTTTGCGGGTTATTCGATCCATGTTTGGATTGAAACAAGCATAAGGTTCTGGAACTGACGTTTTGAAATAATCATAATAGTTTATGATTTGACTCAAAACGAAATAATTCTTGTGTATATAAGGAGGTTAGTGGGAGAGGGCACTGACAATGAAATTCCCATAAAGCAATTGATGAAAGCTTGGCTTTCATAGATATTGTTTCATAGAAAATTCTCCGTAAAATTCTGGGGAGTAACAACCTTTATTCAAGGAATAAAGATCTACAGGGATAGATTTGGAGTTGTTAACACTCTCTGGAAATTGTACATTTAAAATGTACTTGATAGGGTGTCTCATACGCTACGAGCATATGGAGTCACAATCAAGTAAATCCAAGTGATAGTCATTGGATTGAAGTTAAGGACATCTATTAGTATCTTAGAGAACTAAAGATGCTGTCTTAAATTATGGAGTAGGAGAACTTGAAGTGACTAGGATCACTGCTGCAAGTTTCCAAACCGGTAAATACTGCGGTACTATAAAAGTTTGAACACTGGGACAGTGAGCTGGAAATATTCCGAGCAAGATAACTGTTGCCGAATTAACAACAAATGCGGATTATTGCTACAGTTGAGGCATCAATAGAAGCCATTTGGATCGATAATAAATCTAATTAAATTAGATATAGTTCTTTTAACAGCTGAGCTAGGCGTCAGCACAGGCTAAGGAATTAAAGGTCTCATCGACGATCCAGATATATACTTCTATATCATCTGATTCGTTCGGATCATACATCGTGGCGATGTGATGATCGTATAAATCGCGTCAGAAGATAATTACGCAAATCCGCTGACAAAAACCTTTCCTCAGCAATTTGAGCGAACCGTACATAGTTCGGGTGTTAGACACTCGAGTGACTGGCTATGTGCCAAGTGGGAGATTGTTGGACAAAATGACCCATAGCGTCACTATTTGTACAGATCACGGTGTTGTTGTACAAATTAACTATGTGACAAGGAAATTGCACTCTCATCATTTGTGATTAGATCACAATAAATGTATAAATGAAGAGAGGTCCATATGATTAGTTCCTGGATTGAGAATGATATGAGACAGTATCAATCCCCGAAGGATTAATCATTAAATATCCCTAGCCGGAGTATTATCGAGACAAGACATCGATAATGCGGAATAGGCTAGTATTGCACTTGTACGTGTTGTGAGGGCACAACGGCATAGTTCTCATATATATAAGTATTGGATACTTATGGAAGTGCGATAGGAGGTCGTGTTTCACCGATGGTACGGGTAAAAGCTTCGCTCTGGATAGACCCCTCGGAATCCCATTGGTATTATGACTATGTGTCTATGGGAGGCCGAAATCAGGGTAGGTGTGTATGGTCTTAACCTGAGACTTACATCGCTAATACTTACGATAATCGATAGACTTTCATCTTGGTGGTACAGGGCTTTAGCCGGTTCTGCGTACACCACTTCTGGGTTTATCAGAGAGTCGTAGTGTATTGGGTGTGATGTCAAGACGGAAGTATCACTTCAGTTATAGTGGAGATGATGTCACGCAGGATACGGTACTAGTGCTCTTGAGTGATGCGCATCCAATCATGATATTATGACCAGGTCATGAATATCTGATTACAGAGACTAGTTACCAGACATCCGACATGTGCTTCGGACGGGGCAGACACTTATCCAGCCCCAGCCCTAGCACGTGACTATCCGATACTGGGCCGATATACACAATACTACGGTATACTACGCTTGATACAGATCTATATATTCCTGTAAGAATATTTCTGGAGAATTGGGTAGGCATGGCGCTTTGCTAGAAGCCAACCTTGTCCTGTAAATCGGTATAAACGTAGTACAAGGTACTTACGTGTTCGGATAGTCCGACGACCGTATTTACTGCCAACATATCCGGAGATCTCATGGGTCGCTTCCTGAAGATTCACCGATGATGTATAACTCGCACTTAATTAATCTAGGATTAATTAGAAGAGAGAGAAAATTAATCTGGGATTAATTGCGGAGATATTTTATCTGGGATAAAATATTAGTTAAAGTGAGAGAGAACGATTAATTTGGAATTAATCGATAAATTAATATATTTGATATATTATTAGAAATTGGATTTCGACGCGGAATTAAAATTAGATTTTAATTCGGCGAACGAATTAATTAGAATCAATTCGTTAGCGACGTGAATAGTGATTTCGCTAGGCGTAATCATTTAATTACGACGCGACGGAAAATTCGTTAATTTAGAATTAGCGAACCCGAGCCCGAGAGTGATTGCGAGCGCATTCGCATTTCGAATTCGAGCGCGTTACACAAGTCACATCAAGCGTCAAATCGCTAGTCGCATCAATTTTCAAATCACTTGTCACTTTGAGTGATGTGATGTGACATGACATGTTATCACTTTATTAAAGTGACTTGATGTGAAAAAGTGATAGATGATGGAAAAGCATTTTTGCTTTTTGCTTTTAACCTTTTGACTTTGCTTTTTTGAAAAGTAAAATGAATTGTTTAAAAGAAATAAAAGTGGTAAATGGCTTTATTTTATTTTTTGGAAAATATAAAAGCTTTTACACTTTCTCTCTCTCATTTGGTAATACACGGTTTTAGGCTTTTGGAGCCAAAAACCTTATCTCTCTCTCACGGTCTCTCCAAAACCGATTCTTCATCCTTTTCTTCTGGTTTTGACCGAGCAAATGGAGAAGCAAGGAAGATGAACAAGTGCTAGCACACCTTGGGTTATATTATGGTGATATGGAAACGAATTTGTGAGCATGGAAAGCTTGAAGCTTGGAGCTTCAATGGTGACATCCATGGCCGAATGAACAAGGAGGAAGACACCTAAAAACCGTGCAGTCTACTGTCACAGAAGCTCACTGCCGAGCTGCACAAATGAAGAAAAAAACGCATCTTGTACTTTGCAATAAAACCGATCAATGTGAGTTATGTTTCCGCCTTACTCCTTTGATGTGTTCATACTCGTTTTTTATGCATGTTTGTGATCCTTGGGACTTGATTAAAACTCAACAGTCCGAAATGGATTCCATGTATACCAACTAAGTTTCGACACTGGTTGATGTACCAGAAGGCATTGTGACTATTGGTACTAAATGAGTCTTTAAGGAAGATATACATGGATGGCAACATACAAATGTACACAACTAGGCTTGTACAGAAAGGGTATCGTCAACGACATAATGTCGACTACAACGAAAATTTTTCACCTATTTCCACGATTAAATCCATTCAGATAATGCTTGCTTTAACTATATATTTCGTTTATGAAATATGACAGCTGTTGGACAATTATGACCTATAGCGTCACTATTTGTAAAAGACATTCTGGTTTTTGTACAAATTAACTATGTGACAATGGAAATTGCTATTTTATCATTTTGTAATTAGATTACTTGAATATATAAATGATAAAAGTCCTTATATTAGTTCCGAATTATAAGATATGAGACAATATCAATCCATTAGGGTTTAATCATTATGTATCCCTAGTCGTAGTATTATCGAGACTGGACATTGATAATGCAGAATAGACTAGTATTGCACTTGTGCGCGTTGTGGGAGCATGACGACATAGTTCTCATATATTTAAGTATTGGATACTTATGCAAGTGTGATAGGAGGTTGTGTTTACCGATGGTATGGAAACAACTTCGCTCTGGATAGACCCCTCGAAATCGCATTGGTAGTATGACTATGTGTCTATGGGAATCCGCATCAGGGTAGGTGTATTTGGTCTTAACATGAGACTTTCATCACTAATACTTGCGACAATCAATATGCTTTGGTTTTGGTCGTCCAGGAGTTTAGAAGGTTCTGTGTACGCCTCTTCTGGGTTTATTGAGAATCGTAGTGTATTGGGTGTGATGTCAAGACGGAAATATCACTTCAGTCATATGGAGATGATGATCACTCAAGGATACAGAACTAGTTCTCTATTATATTGCAACTATCGGGATAATATGACAAGGTCATGATTATCCGATTATAGAGACTAGTTGCTTGTGATCCGATATATGCTTCGTACGGGGCAGACACTATTCCAGCCCCAGGCCTTGCATTTGACATCCGATACTGGATCGTAATACGCAATACTACGTATACTACGTGTGTCATAGATTATATATTCCTTAAAGAATATTTCTGGAGAATTGGGTAGGCACGATGCTTTGCTAGAAGCCAACCATGTCTTGTAAATCGGTAAGAATGTGGTTCCGGGTACGCACGTGTTCGGACAGTCCGACGACCAGATTTACTGCCAACATATCCAGGGATCTCATGGGTAGCTTCCCGAATATTCACCGATGACGTATGACTCGAACAAAATTAATCTTGGATTAATTATGAGATAGGGAAAATTAGTCTAGGATTAATTACGACGATAATTTATCTGGGATAAAATTCAATTTGAAGAGCGAGAACGATTAATTTGGAATTAATCGATTAAATAATATATTCGATATATTATATGAAATTAGATTTCATAACGGAATTAAAATTGGATTTTAATTTGGGCGAACGAATTAATTTAGAATTAATTTATGAGCTACTTTCGTAATAATTTTGCGAGGCATTATTATTTAATTAAATTTGATTTAATTACGTCGCGACGGAAAATTCATTAATTCGGAATTAACGAACCAGAGCCCGAAATGTGTTTGTAGGCCCACTCGGATTTTGAATCAAGTGGGGTCCACAAGTCACATCACCTAGTCAACTTTATCAAACTTTTGCTTGATGGAAGTTGTTAGTTGTTGGTGATGGGTTGTAAGATACTCAAGCTTGATTTGGTATATGTCTTTTTTTTTTGAAAATCAAATTAAGTCAACAAATTTCATTCATCACTATCTTCTCTCTCACTTGGGCGTGAAATCCTCTATCCATTTCTAAAATTCTCACATTGCCAAGAGTTACAAGAACACCAAGGGAAGATTTTGTTGTAATTTCTTCCTAAGCTAGCACTTGAATGAGTCTACAAAGGTGATAGGGAAACATCCCTTGAGTTTGTAATTCATTCACCAACCTTGGAGATCAACATACAATCAAAGAGAGGAGCTTGGAGCACTTCTAAAGGAGACACATTTTTGTTCTCAACACATCCAAGAAACCGATCGTTGTAAGTATTTTTCCGCATTCTTACTTCGAGTATTCACATCTTTTATGCTTATTTGATCTTGAAATTTTTCTTAGAGAACCCAACAATGGTATCAGAGCCAAATTAAGCTTGAAATTGATTAGGGTTCATAATCTTGAATTTGGGTATTTTTGCTTGGAGCATGATTTTATCAAATTGAATGTTTGAGTATGCTTAGATTATAATAACTTAGAGTTATGCATGATTAATTTTATGAAAAATTGATTAAATAATTTTTCCCCAAATTTTTGGCTTGGCCGAATCTTATGGACCTTTTTGTCATGGTGATTTTTTTTTTATTTTTAGACCATTGGATGTTTTTAAAATGCATGAGTATATTGATTTGTGATTTAATTGGATTGAAATCAAAATTGGATATAAAATGCCCAATATTGGCGTGACTTGTAGAGCATGGAATGAGGTTGATTTTGCTTCAATTATGTTGGACATGAATTGAAAATGATAAAGCATGATTAATTATGTAAATTGATATTTTGGAAATGTTAATTTAACTAATTAATTATAGCTATTCACTTTAATTAAATAATTATGATATTTGGGCGTAATGGGCTTGGTTTGGCCAAGTTGGTTTAGGACAATTAGATTGGATCCAAATTGGGCCTAAACCCATACCATTAAGTCGAAATATAATAAATGGGTCTTTAAATAATTAATTGGGCCTAATGGGCCAAAATTAATTTTATGGCAAATGGTGATTCCTTAATGGGCTTTGGTCCCAAATTCCATGCCTTAAGAAATTAATTGAAAGCCCACTGGACTTTAATTAATTAACATTGGAGGTTAATTGGGCCTTTGAGACCCATTAAAATTAGATTTAGAATCTAAGTCGTAAAGGCACATTAATAAAGTGTAATTATTTATTATGGAATTAAATAAGAATTAGTATTGAATACAAATTAAATTGGATTTAAAATTGTAGTTCGATATAATTCAAGAATACGCACTTTGAGTACTTATTCTTAAAACAAGTTGGACTCGCGCAAAATCAATTCATTGTTTGAACATTGGATGATCACTTAATTCAAAGATTAATTAATTGGATTAGATTGATTGAATAACATGCTTTGTGTGAATACATCGATGTATTGTATGAATAATGTATATCGGATGGATATTAGATGGGTGAGGGTAATTTTGGAAATTATTGTAATAAATTTAGAATTTATTAAATTGGGCCTGTGTTTCCAGTCTTTATCTATTGACTCTTTGTAAATCCCTTCTCACCAATTCCCCTCAATATAATGAGGTTTCTTTATTGTATTATGTAATTGGGTAGAAGTTATTATAGTGCTAGCCGGGGAGAGGAATGAGAGTGATTTTTTCTAGGAATAATTTGTTAAGTATCCATCCGCATATCATTATTATTTTATTTATCGCGCCTTATTACGCTTTTAGAATGCATGCTTAATGGTGTATGATGAGACTTAATCAAAGATAATAAATTGGTTTCCAATTTACGCGAGAAACCCTCAATCAAATATTAAGCGTTTTCTTTCCATTCAATGGTTCTTTCTCAAGATCCCCGATTGGCATTGGTTTTTTGACCAAAGTCAAGATCAATGTCCATCGCGGATGTGTTTGAACCATGAAAGCTTTGTTCCATATCGCATGTCTTGGGCAAGTTGTGATTTGTTGGCCAAAGTCAAGTTCACTTCTTGTTCATCGACATGGATTCGAAGCTTTCCAAGGTCAATGGTTCCCGCTTAACTGGAATCATTAAGCTTGTTGAGCCAAAGCCAAGGCTTTGTTGATTTAGAGGAAAAGGTTAGGAAAATATATTGGATATATTGGCATATATATTGTATATATGTTTCGGACTTGGAGGTCCACCTACCGGATCTAGGAATTGGATGAGATCCAATTGATCTTAGAGATCTACCTAGTTAAATATCATACAGCTTGTTGGCCAAAGTCAAGATTGTGTGTTATTTAACGGGATCCTAGCCCACTAGGAAACTAGGTTTACCGAGTACTCAACAGAGGGTTAGAGGCTCGCCGAAAAATTATGGGAGGCTAGTATTGAATTTGCAATTTCGTTCAAATACTTGCCAATACGCGCTTTCAAATTATTTCGTTATTTTATGTATTTATTAGTTTGACTAATATTTTATTATTTTCTTGTAACAGTTGGACTGTACCCAAAAATCGTTAATTGAATTGTTAGACTATTGCAATTAAGATGGCTGGAAAGATCGGGGTTAGAGACATTATCATGGGTGAAAATATCTTTAATGGTGCGAACTTTCCTGACTGGGATATGAACCTCATGATTGTCCTAGGGACTGAGAGACCTCTCGGACCTAAGCCCGGAAATGAGCAGTCGCTTGATCTTGAGCTTTGGAAGACTCATAGCGATGGAAACTCAACTGCTCAATCTGTCATGCTCGCTGCAATGACCCCTCAATTTCGTCGCCAGAACAAGGGATTGGATCCCTATACTATGATGGCAAAATTGAAGGACCTTCATCGATCTAACCTTAGATCGCAAATGTATAAATTGTAGAAGAAGCTTTGTTGCTCTCGAATGTCATAGGGTACATCTATCGAGCACCATGTGTCGCAGATGATTGCTGACATCGACTAGATGGGTTAGCTAGGCATAACCTTTGAGGCTGAGACTTCAATAGATTTTGTCTTACAGTCTCTTTCTAACAGCTGGAGCGGGTTCATCATGAACTACAATATGATGAACCAAGACCATACTCTCGGAGAGTTGATGACAAAGCTGCGTGAAGTAGAAAATGAGCTTTTGAAGGGCAGAAAGCGCGAGGCACACTTCGCTTCAACATTTTAGTCTCCCAAGACTTGGCCGAAGGCTACTGGAGGTGTAAAGAAGAATAAGAAGAAGGGCAATGCCAAATCGTCAAAGTCTTCTGAGAAGGCAAAGGATAAATCCCAAGATCTCTGCCTACAGTATGGCAAACAGGGTCAGTGGAAGCGTGACTGCCGTGAGTACAAGGCGCACATGAATGAAATCAAAGCGGGCAAGGCACCGGCTTTATGTATGTTTGTTATAGAAATAAACATGTCTACTTCTAGTTTTAAAAATTGGATTTTTGATTCTGGTTGTGGTACTCATATATGTACTGATGTGCAGGATCTGCAGATTAGCAGGAGACTGGCCTCATGAGAGATTGACCTCCAAGTTGGAAATGGGACTAGAGTCGCCGTTTTGGCCGTTGGGACTTATATTTTGGAACTGCCCTCGGGACATGTACTAAACTTATCAGACTGTTATTATGTACCTAGTTTTACTAGGAATATTATTTTTGTATCTTATTTAGCCCGATGTGGGTATACTTTTGTATTTAGAAACACTGGGTGTTTTATGTATAAAAATGATATTGAGATATGCAGTGCTGATGCGTATAATGGTCTTTATATTTTGAATATAAATCAATCACAAACATATAATGTAACAAACAAAAGGCTTAAATTAAGTAACAAAGATGAAACTTATATGTGGCATTGTCGTCTGGGACACATTAACAAGACTCGCATATCCACACTTTCAAAGAGTGGGTACTTGAACGGATTTGATCCAAATTCATATGACGTATGAAAATCTTGTTTATTAGGCAAAATTCCTAAAACACCTTTTAGCGGTAAAGGTGCACGTGCCACTGAACTGTTAGTCCTCGTTCATATTAACGTATGTGGGCCCATGTCTAGCCAGGCTTAAGGTGGATATGAATACTTCGTAACCTTTACGGATGATGCATCACATTATGGTTATGTGTATCTTATGAGACACAAGTCTGAAACCTTTGAGAAATTCAAAGAGTTTCGACACGAAGTAGAAAAATAGACTGGCAAAAGTATTAAAACATTATGGTCGGACCGTTGTGGAGAATACTTGAGCAATGAGTTTCTCGATTACCTGAAAGAGTATGGTATTCTTTCACAGTGGACTCCTTCCGGAACACCTCAATTAAACGGTGTGTCCGAACGGAGAAACCGAACTTTGTTGGACATGGTAAGGTCGATGATGAGTCGCACTGAGCTACCTATTTCCTTCTGGGGATATGCATTGAACAATGCAATACTTATTTTGAATAAGGTTCCGTCAAAGTCTGTTTAACATACTCCATATGAAATGTGGACAAGAAAGAAATCAGGTTTCTCATTCCTAAAGATTTAGGGTTGCTTGGCATACGTTAAACGTTCGGATGGTACCAAACTTGAACCCAAATCGGATAAGTGTCTATTTGTAGGTTATCCTAGGGAAACCAAAGGATATTACTTCTACAACCCAAAAGAGAACAAAGTATTTGTTGCTCTACATGCGGTTTTCCTTGAGAAGGAATTCCTAAATACAGTGGTTAGTTGGAGGAAAGTAGAACTCGATGAAAATCGAGTGATACTGTTCCTGGCATCGATTCCTTAACGGAACATGAGCAGTTCATCAGGGATGAGACTGTATCACAATCTTCAAATACACAAGAACCGCGTAGGTCGGGGAGAGTCAGAAAACAACCTGAGAGGTATGGGTTTCTGATCTCACCTCATGTGGATATTAATCTTATTGAGGAAGACAAGCCGGCTACGTATGAGGAAGTGATATAAGGTATCGACTCTGGTTTATGACAAGATGCCATGAAATCCGAAATGGATTTCATATACACCAACCAAGTTTGGACACTGGTTGATGCACCGGAAGGCGTAAAGCCTATTGGTTGCAAATGGGTCTTCAAGAAGAAGACCGACATGGATGGCAACATACAAACGTACAAAGCTAGGCTTGTAACGAAAGGGTATCATCAACGACATGGTGTCGATTACGACGAAACTTTTTCACATGTTGCCATGATTAAATCCATTCGGATAATGCTTGCTATTGCTACGTATTTCGATTATGAAATATGGCAGATGGACGTCAAAACTACTTTCCTTAACAGAAACCTTTTGAAGGATGTTTATATGCAACAGCCTGACGGTTTTGTCGTACCAAAACATGCAGACAAGGTTTGCAAGTTAAATCGATCCAATTATGGATTGAAGCAAGCATCACGTTCTTGGAACCAACATTTTGATGAGATCATAAAAGAATATGATTTCGTTCAAAACAAGGATGATCCTTGTGTATATAAGAAGGTTAGTGGGAGCGCACTGACATTCATTGTCCTTTATGTTGATGATGTATTGCTTATTGGGAATGACATTACAATGCTATAATCGGTGAAAGCTTGGCTTTCATTAAAATTCTCCATGAAAGTTCTGGGAGAAGTAGCCTTTATTCTGGGAATAAAGATCTACCGGGATAGATCTAGAAAGCTGCTTGCTCTCTCCCAGAGCACGTACATTGACAAATTGTTGAAAAGATTCAACATGGAACAGTCTAAAAGGGGACTGTTGCCAATGTCACATGGTGTCACTCTATCTAAGGACATGTGTCCTAAAACTCAAGATAAGAGAGACAACATGAGTCGAATCCCATTCGCTTCTGCAGTCGGATAGATCATGTATGCCATGATATGTACGCGACCTGATGTCTCATATGCTTTGAGCATATGTAGTCGCTATCAAGCCGATCCATGTGATGGTCACTGGATGGTGGTTAAGAACATCCTTAAGTATCTTAGATGAACTAGGGATGCTTTCTTAATCTATGGAGATGGAGAACTTGAGGTAACTGGTTTACCAACGCAAGTTTCCAAACCGATAAAGATGACTGTAAGTCACAATCTGGGGACATATTTTGTTTGAACAACGAAGTAGTAAGCTGTAAATCTTCCAAGCAAGAGACTGTTGCCGATTCAATAACATAAGAGGAATACATTGCTGTAGCTGAAGCAGCAAAAAGGTAGTTTGGATCTGTAAATTCCTAATTGGATTAGGAGTAGTTCCATTAGTAGCTGAGCCCGTTCCACTGTATTGTGCTAATAACGGGGCTATAGCCAGGCTAAGGAACCGCGGTCTCATCAACGATCCAAGCATGTTCTTCGATGTTTCCATCTGATTCGTGAGATCATACATCGTGGACATGTGAAGATCGAGAAGGTTGCTGTAGGCATTGCATTTTTGCATGTGAAACCCGATGATGAGTCTCAGTTGGAGGCACTACCTTTTAAGTCGCGGAAGCCGCGGGAAACAGATGTCGGAAGGGAGGAGTCAAGAATTGACTCATAATCGGATTAAGTTCACTGGTTTAGCTTCGGGTTACTTGTTGGTTGTCCATTTTAAAAATTATTCCCGGCCCAAAATACTCACAAATCACTTAACCTTGACCTAAAATCCCCGCAAGCCCACACACCTAGCCCACACAAACCAAAGGCCCACACGCCCCAACCAAGGCCCACACGCCCATTTACCTAATACACACCCAAATTAAATCAAATATTAAGTTAAATATTAATTAGATAATGTAATTAAATAAAATAATTAATTAAGTCATTTACCAAATTAAATAAAACAAATAAAATTTAAATAATCATCTACCAAAATAATAAAAATACTTACACAAATTAAAGAAATTGCATGCATAATAAAGATAAATCAAATATATTATATACCAAACTTAACAAATATCATGCCTAATTAAAATCAATCATAACAAATTAAATATTTTGTATTCCTAATCTAGCCAAGATTTGTCCCCCCTCAATCTAATCATTTCCTTGTTGAATACCAAATCAAATCCTCATTTTAATGCCAAAATCCCTTCCTTTTGAGACAATGAGTAGCCCTAACCTTTCTCTATATAAACAACCCCTAACCAAGACATGCACTCCTCTAGCTCATACACAAGACTTACACGAAAATCACAACACCAAGAGCCCTAGCCACTCACGGCAATAGCAAGAAGAAAAACACAAATAATTCTCTTCATCTCCCCCAGTCCACAACCGAAAACAGTAGCCCCTAAACCTCCACACATCACCAAAAATACACCCCCAAACAGCAGCCCCTTTCCATCGAAAACAGCAGCCCCTACACCTCCTTAAAACACGCCAGAACAGTAGCCCAAATCACCCCCAAAATAGCAGCCAAATCCTCTTAAAACAGTCCCTAAAATCCTCAAAACATTGACATAAAAACTGTATTTAATAATCACACAAGACTGCACTAAAAACCCACAAAAAACACTCGAAACAGTCGTCGTGGAAACGTCAAAACAGTGACCTGAACAGTGAGCAGAAAATACAGAGGAAATAGCAGCAAATAGAGGCCAAACAGCAGCAAAACGGAGTCAAAACAGTAGCTTGAGCAGCGAAACAGTGAGGTAAAATGAAAACCAGTGAACCAGAAAAGTTGCGGTGTGATAGCCCTTCCGACGGACGTGAAACGCGAGTTCGAAAGTCGACATAAAAGGTTAGACCTGACGGTATCTTCCACATTCATTTTCTGTTTTATTTGTATTATTTATTGAGTATTGCTTGCATGATTGTTATGTTTAAATGCATGTTGTGGCCCTTGAGTAGATAAATATGCATGGATTATGAGATATTGTATGTTGTGGCTTTGGAATAAAACGAAAGATGTGTCAACTCTCGCGGTATATCGGATGGAAACCCGGACATAAATTTCATAGCCGATTCCGAATGACGCTAGTATGATCTGTACTCGGGATACAACTCCACATACCGCTTGAGTAAATGACACTTTCTTTTGTCTTATATTGCTTTGATTTATTTATTTTTCGTCATTTGAATTCTGCATGTTACTTTTGTATGCATGATTCAATCGAGCGCATGGGCTTAGTAAGTGCGATGAAAGGTCCCCTATTTGGAGGGGTTAAAATCCTTTACCACGATGTTTTGCCGCGCCGGTTGATGTGTGTTCGGTTGAATGCAAGATACGTTCAATCAGGCATACTACGTTCGGTATTATTGTTTTTTAATTCTTTGTGTGCATGATTCAATCCAGCGCATGGGCTTAGTAAGTGCGATGAAAGGTCCCATATTTGGAGGGGTTAAAATCCTTTACCACGATGGTTTGCCGCCCCGGTTGGTGTGTGTTCGGTTGAATGCAAGATATTTTAAATATGATATACTAAGTTTGATATAGTTATCTTTGTCTTTGTACGCATTGTAACGAAAGGCGCATGGGCTTATTGCGTTGGATTAAAAGGCTCTCCATTTGGGGGAAGAAAAGCCTAAAAGGCAACCTTTACCACAATATTTGTCGTGTCTTTCATCTTTTGGTTGCATTATCTATCCCTGTCTTGGCTCCACCTATTGTCATTGGTATACCCATATTCTCACCCCCCCCTTTACTCTCGGCAACTGAAAAATACAAAGCACCTCCACGCAAATACCCTATTTGATCCCCACCTCACGCCATTACCCTCACCACCTCATCTCATGTAACAGGCCTCACCCTTCACGCAATAACACAGCTCACAAAACCTCACACTGCCACCCAGACCTGCACGCCACAACACCCATGCTCACGTCCCATTCATTCACGCACACACTGCCCCCCTCACTTAAGCACACACTTCCATTCACTCATGCGTACACAGCTGTAGGACACAGAAACTGGACGACGCATGCTGTTCTAAACTCAGGGCCTAGTTGGGAGTACGGAGTAGCCACGGGGGACTAAACCGGAGAATAATGGAGTCGCCACCCGGTGTGAACCGGGAAAATAAGATTTAAGGCCGCACTCACCCCTCGCAAGGGAAGACCTCAAACCGTTGGGTTCGGAATGGTCCCTTACTTATGTCACTTGTAATGAAAGGATTTATGTAATAACTTAATCATGCTTGAGTAACATTCATTTCCAAGGGTATCATGCTTCTAAATTCACATGCATAGCAATAAAACTTACACTTAAATTTCCATATACAAATCCCAAGTCTAAGTTTACATTTAGCATATTTTCATGTTTGCATGCATCCTATTCATGTATAATCTATGTCCAAATTCAAGCATGAAGACAAATTAACATTTCAAAGGCATACAACTTCACAAAGGCACAAACAAGGAACATTCTTACAAACATGCATACTAAGAGAAGATATTCAAGCGTAACAGAAAATAGATGGCTAAAGAAGTAATACAAATGCATAAGATTCAAAGAGATAACTATATGTTAAGATAGACATGTCATGATGTGATGCAGGAAGACCGTAAGCGTTCGCGTTGCGTTCGTAAACGCGTTCGAACGGTGAAGACAGTAGGTTCTCGTTCGTATGGCGTCCGAAACGCGTTCGAACGGAAATGAGACAGTAGGTTCTCGTTCGTATGGCGTCCGAAACGAGTTCGAACGGAAATGAACAGTTGGTTCTCGTTCGTAGTGCGTCCGAACGCGTTCGAACAGAATGAGACCTGATGCCACAGATGTGTGTGCGTTCGAGTAGTAGCGTTTGATAACGCGTTCGAACGTTAGAGACAGAAGGCTCTCGTTCGTGATGCGTTTGATTACGCGTTCGAACGGGAACTGGCAGATTACATACATTCATGCAGTTTTAGATGCGTCATTCAAACAAGATAACCACAACGACATATCTAGTCACATAGACCCTTGAATCATGCATAAAGATTGACATTCTAAACAACTAAATCATGCTCAATCACAACAAACTAGTTATGCACAAAACTATAACATGTTAAACATCCTAATCATGCATAAGAAAACTAATAACACACTAGTCTAAATCATGCTCAACACAATTTGGGTGGTGAAACGGAATACGTGTGTCTTTCAAGTGGTACGTGGCATTGTATCCCGAGTACAAACCGCATTACCGTCCATTCGGATTCGGCTACGGAATTTATGTCCGAGTTTCCATCCGATATACCACAAGAAATAACACATATTCCGTCCATCCGGAATCACATCACACAATTTACATGCTAAACTAATTCATGCATACTTAAATATCATAATTAACATGCTTTCTAAATCATCAATTCATGCGAAGAAGATAAGTATCATATGCCCTCAGGTCTAACCTTTTTTGCGTCGTCTTTTGGAAGCATGTTTCACGTCCGTCGGAAGGGTTGATGCTCCGCAACTTTTCTGTTCACTGGTTCCCCTTTTCCTTGGTTGTCCTGCTGATTTGCTCGCTGTTTTTCCTTTTGCTTCGCTGCTGTGTGTTGCTGCTGTCTTTCCGGCTTGAGAGGAGAGGGCTTTTATGATCTCCAAATGCTAAATGTATGCTCAAATGTGTTTTATGTATCTTGATTTCTGCCAGCCTCCTCAAGGCAGAAAAATGTGTGTTATATAGGCAATTTGGAGTGCATTTAATAGGTAGGCCAAGGGCAATTAATTTGATACCAAACTTGGTTGAAATGTAATGCATAATTGGATGGCTTTGTTGACATATAGAAATGATAATTTGAAAATGAATCAAAGGTGGTGGGATGGTGATGGGCGTGGGGTTGTAAGGAGTTAATGGTGTGGGGGGAGTGCTTGACTTGGTGAGGGAGGCCATTAAATGGTGTAGGGTTGGTTTAATAAATGGTTTGAAAAAAAAATTAATATTAAGGTAAAATGTGAGGTCAAAGGTTAAAGTGAATAGGTAGAAAGGTAAATCATGATGGAATAGTGTAAGGAGGGTAGAAAATGGTGTCAAGGTCATGGGCCTCCTAGGTGGTGGGCTTGGTGCTTTTGGTAGGTTTGGGTATGGATTTGGGTTATTTTTGGGCCGAGCATAAGCGGAGATCCAATGAGCAAATCGAAGCTAGACAACCAAGTTAAATCCAACAATGATTCCAATTTCCAACTTTACCCTTCCGACGTCCGTTTCCTGCAACTTCCATGACATGAAAAGGTAGTGCCTCCTTACGAGACTCGTCATTAGGCATGATATGTAAAAATGCAGTGTCTACAGTCGCCCCCACTTTGATGGGACTTGTGTAATGTGTGACAATGACAGTTCAATCAAAGTTACGTGCAACGCATTTTTACTTACCTGGCTCGCCAGCTGCCACCTGACTTACCTGTTACTCGAACTGAGTTGATGCTGCAGTGGACCTCGATCCTGGGATGCATCCCAATACCTGCAACCGACAACGGGGGCACCTCGACCCTGGGCACCTCGACCCTGGGCACTTCGACCCGGACTATAACTGACAACGGGGGCACCTCGACCCTGGGCACCTCGACCCAATACCGCTGCAAATAGGGACTTCGCCCTTGAAATGATGATGTAGTGGGCACCTCGACCCTGGGCACTTCGACCCGGAACTACAACTGACAACGGAGGCACCTCGACCCTGGGCACCCGACGACCCAATACCGCTGCTGCAAATAGGGACTTCGCCCTTGAAATGATGATGTAGTGGGCACCTCGACCCGGGGGCACTTCGACCCGGAACTACAACTGACAACGGGGGCACACTCGACCCTGGGCACATCGACCCAATACCGCTGCAAAATATGGACTTCGCCTTGAAATGATGATGTAGTGGGCACCTCGACCCTGGGCACTTCGACCCGGAACTACAACTGACAACGGGGGCACCTCGACCCTGGGCACCTCGACCCAATACCGCTGCAAATAGGGACTTCGCCCTTGAAATGATGATGTAGTGGGCACCTCGCCCCCAAGCTGATATGAATGGGCCTCGCCCTCAAGCTGATAAAGATGTGGAGCCTCGCTCCCAAGCTGATATGATATGGGCCTCGCCCCAAACTGATACTGATGTGGGCCTCGCCCCAAACTGATATGGGCCTCGCCCTCAAGCTGATAAAGATGTGAGCCTCGCTCCCAAGCTGATATGATATGGGCCTCGCCCCCAGACCTGATGAAGATATGGGCCTCGCCCTAAACTGATACTGATGTGGGCCTCGCCCCAAAACCGATATGGGCCTCGCCCTCAAGCTGATGAAGATGTGGAGCCTCGCTCCGAGCTGATATGATATGGGCCTCGCCCCAAACTGATACTGATGTGGGCCTCGCCCCAAACTGATATGGGCCTCGCCCTCAAGCTGATAAAGATGTGGAGCCTCGCTCCCAAGCTGATATGATATGGGCCTCGCCCCAAACTGATACTGATGTGGGCCTCGCCCAAAACTGATATGGGCCTCGCCCCAAGCTGATAAAGATGTGTTGCCTCGCTCCCGAGCTGATATGATATGGCCTCGCCCCAAACTGATCCTGATGTGGGCCTCGCCCCAAACTGATATGGGCCTCGCCCTCAAGCTGATATGACTGATTTATTTCAAACTATACTGCCCTCCTCGAGGTAGTCTTTGTAGCTAAACATATTTTCGTCCTCAACGAATGCTATATGTCAAAACCCGAGAACCTTCAAAGTACTCGATATACTCAAATCCACTCTTCTGAATGCGTGATCTGAACTAGACTCCTAGTGTGTGTGTGCTAAGGCTCTTTCGCAGCTTGTTCCTTAAGTAAGCCAACTTGGTGATTTCGTTTCAGAGAATCGAACCAGTGGGTCTAACCAACCTGGATGTCTTAATCACATTCCGTGATTACTTCAGCATACTCAACATGATATGGTTTTCATCCTTTTTTATTTTCTTTTGTCTCTTTCTTTTCATTTTTTTTCTTTTCTTTTTTTTTTCTGACTCACCTACCCTTTAAGGTAGCATTTCTCCTCATGGTGGTCCTAATACTCGCCCATGGGTAGCTTCACGCTTATCGGTTATAGGCGGTCTATTTTTCTTTTCCTTTTTATTGCAGAGACTTTTTCTTTGTTTCCAACCATATCATATATCATAGCATTAGTAAATCAGGGTGGACACTTAGGCAAACGGTCATTCACCGATTTGTCATCTCTTCAACTAGTCACCTCGGTAACTACTCAGGCTTCTACTACTAGGATCCCGTAATTAGGTGCTCGTGAGTCTAACTGAGATCAATCCATTCAAAATACCGGAAGAAAACGTACCTCGCACTTATCGTTTCTAGGGTTTCTCCATTCGGCAACCAATGTCATCACCGGACATATATCTATCTATCAAAGACTTTCCTCTGTGGGATTCTTTATTTCAACCGCCGAAAACATGGGTTTCGCCCCCCGGAATCCATTCCTGAAACTGATACTGGCGTGGGCCTCAACCCTATTCCTGAAACTGAGATTGATTCTGATTCATTTTTGAGACTGATAACACTGTTGTTGTTTTTGGTTGGCTTGCTTTTACCGCTTTCTCTTCCTTCTCTTTTTTTTTTTTTCTTTAAACCTGCAAATACAAAACAACAGAATAAATACGTGGGCATGTAAGTATGCAAGTGCAGAGATACTCCCTTTTCGTGATGGGTGGATCCTCATTGTGCTTTCCGGCGCTATATGTCCCTGGTCGTCCCTTGATGGTTCCCATCTGTTTGAAATCCGTAAAGAACGAAACACAAAACAAGAATGCAAGTTACGTGTATGCATGTATGTATTTCTTATCCCGTTGGGTTAGGTCTTCTGCCCGTTCCTCGGTGACCGCTTAGTCTTCTTTCCCTCAGGCAAAGTACAACTTCAATCTGTCCACATTGATTGGCTCAGCGAACTCATTCCCTTCCAAGTCTGAAAGCCTTACTGCTCCATTTCCCATGACCTTCTGCACTATGTAAGGTCCCTCCCAATTCGGCCTGAATTTCCCTCTTGGATCTGTCGTCGACGGCCTTGACTGCTTAAGTACCAAATATCCCTTTCTAATCTTTGTGGGCCGTACCTTTTTATTGAAGGCTCGGGCCAGTCTCTTCTGATATAACTGTGTGTGATGTAAGGCTCTTACCCTTTTCTCATCCAAAAGCGCTAGCTAATCAAATCTCTGTGCGGCCCATTCTGACTCAGGCAACTCTGTCTCTGCTAATACCCTCATAGAATGTATGTCCATTTCTACTGGCAGTACTGCTTCCATCCCGTACACTAAAGAGTAAGGTGTTGCACCTGTTGCTGTTCTGACTGACGTTCTGTACCCCCACAAGGCATACGGTAATTTCTCGGCCCAATCCTTGCAGTTCTCTATTATCTTGGCTAAAATCGTCTTTATAGTCTTGTTGGCTGCCTCAACTGCCCCGTTCGCCTGCGGCCTGTACGGTGATGACTTGTGGTGACCTATCCTGTACCTCTGCAACATTGCCTTCGTCTCTTTTTGAAACTGAACTCCGTTGTCTGTCACTACATGATGTGGCATACCATACCGACAAATGAGGTTTCGTGCTATGAACTTGGCCATCTGTTTTGCTGTAACGTTCCGGAATGACTCAGCTTCTACCCACTTCGAGAAGTAGTCTACGGCTACTACTATGAAGCGATGCCCATTAGATGCATTTGGTCGAATCTCCCCGATCATGTCGATCCCCCATGCTGAGAACGGCCATGGCTCCGACAGCCCGTGCAACTCTGTATGTGGCAGATGACTCAGATTACCATATACCTGGCAGTCATGACAGTGCTTTACCATCCTTGCGCAGTCTGTCTCCATAGTCGACCAATAAAACCCCTGTCTCACTATCTTGCGGGACAAGTTCAACCCATTCATGTGCGGACCACATACCCCGGCATGTACCTCTCCCATTACTTTCTGAGCTTCTTCTTTTCTCAAACATTTCAACTGAATGCCGTTTGCTTGCCTCTTGTACAGTTCCCCTTTCAAAATCACATACTGGGAAGCTAACTTCTGAATGGCTATTCTGTCTTTCCTGCCTGCCCCTTCTGGGAGTTCACCACGTTCCAGATACCTCTGAATGTCAAAATACCAAGGTTTGCCGTCGTCGACCTCAACCTCCATATTTCTCTCTATTTCATAAGCAGGTTATTTGCCGTAATCAGTATCAACGGTCTCATCACTAACTTTTCTGGATTCTCCCACGTCGCTGCAAGTGTAGCCAATGCATCTGCCATCTGATTCTCTTCTCTTGGTAAGTGCTGAAACTTACACTCAGGGATAACCTGTGCCAACTCTCTGAGATGAAAGAGGTAAGGCTTTAACCGTTCTTCTTCAATTCCCATTCTCCTCGCATGCTGCTGGATCACCAACATAGAATCTGTTAGACATTGTGTCCCATAGCGTCACTGTTTGTAAATGATATTGTATTATTGTACAAAATTAACTATGTAATAATGAAATTGCCTTTTGCCATTTTGTAAATATTATTTACTTTGATAAATAAATGGCGAAAGTCCATATGATTAGTACTGGATTGAGATGATATGAGACAGTATCAATCTATAAAGGTTTAATCATTAAATATCTCTAGCCGTAGTATTATCGAGACTGGACATCGATAATGCGGAATAGGCTAGTATTGCGCTTGTGCACGTTGTCAGGGCACAACGGCATAGTTCTCATATATTTAAGTATTGGATACTTATGCAAGTGCGATAGGAGGTTGTGTTTTACCGATGGTACGGAAAACAGCTTCGCTCTGGATAGACCCCGCGGAATCCAATTGGTAGTATGTCTAGGTGTCTATGGGAGGCCGCATCAGGGTAGGTGTATATGGTCTTAACCTGAGACTTACATCGCTAGTACTTGCGACAATCGGTAAACTTTGGTTTTGGTGGTTGGGGACCTTAACCGGTTCTGTGTACACCTCTTCTGGGTTTATCGAGAATCGTAGTGTACTGGATGTGATGTCAAGATGGAAGTATCGCTTCAGACATATGGAGGTGATGATCACGCAGGACACAGAACTAGTACTCTATAAAGGTTGCAACCGTCGGGACAATATGACTAGGTCAGGATTGTCCGATTTAAAGAGACTAGTTGCTTGATGTCCGATATATGTTTCGTACGGGGCAGACACATCTCCAGCCCTAGGCCTAGCATGTGATCATCCGATACTGGATCGATGTACGCAATACTACGGTATACTACGCTTGATATAGATCTTATATTCCTATAAGAATATTTCTGGAGAATTGGGTAGGCATGGCACTTTGCTAGAAGCCAACCTTGTTTGTGAATCGGTAAGAACGTAGTACGAGGTACGTGCGTGTTCGGATTATCCGACGACCGTATTTACTGCCAACATATCTGGATATCTCTTGGGTCGCTTCCTGAAGATTCACCTGTGATATTTGATCGAACTTAATTAATCTTGGATTAATGGCGGAGAAACTTTATCTCGGATAAAGTGCCTTATTTAGAGAGAGAGAACGATTAATTTGGAATTAATCAGTAAGATTATTATATTCGATATAATAATTGAAATTCGATTTCGACGCGAAATTAAAATTATATTTTAATTCGGGCATACGAGTTAATTTAGAATTAATTCGTTAGCGACGTAAATAATAATTTCGCTAGGCGCGATTATTTATTTAAATTCGATTTAATTAACGTCGCGACGCAAGTTCGGTATTTCGGAATATCGAACCCGAACGCGTGAGTGGACGTGGGCCCACTTTCATTTGGAAACGTGTGGGGCCCACTTGACACATGTCATTGAATGTATTATTTTATTGATAATGCATTGCATGGTGATAGTGTATATACACTCTAATGTTATGCATGGAATTTGAGTGTTTGACACTCTAAGCCTTTGCATGGCCTGTGTCATAGATTTATTATTATTTAATAAATATTATGACATAAATATAAATTGATTTTTGGTATCAAAAATCAATTAGAACAAAAAAAAATCTCTCTTCTCTCTCTCACTTGGCCGAAAACTGCATGCAGTTTTTTGGTCTTCATCTTCTTCATTTTGGTTGCCAAAAGCTTGAAGAAGTGTGATTGTTTGGAACATCTCCTCACAAGCAAGGCTAGTACCTTTCAAGGGATCAAAAGAGGTGATAGGGAAACCATCATAGAGCTTGGAATACTCAAAGCTTGGAGCTTTTCACATCTTCTCACCTTGGCCGAAAATCATCCACCTTGGAGCTTCCATCTTGGCTTGATTTTCTTAATCACAAGATATTGTAAGTATGATTCCGCCATACTTCATATTTATATATATTCTTTGTTGTATTTCATACATGCTTAATCTTTCCTTGGGACATATTATAGAAACCAACAATGGTATCAGAGCCATGGTTAAGCATGAAATACTTTAGGTTAAAATTTGATAAAATGGTTGAAGCATGTTCTTGTGAAATTTGATGAATAAGTATGCTTGCATGTATATAGAATGATGTTATATGGAATCAATTTTATGAAAAATGCATTGGATGATTTTTCCCCAAAATTTTAACCTGGCCGAATGGTGTGATAAAATTGGTTAAAGCATGTTCTTGTGAAATTTGATGAATAAGTATGCTTGCATGTATATAGAATGATGATACATGGAATCAAATTTATCAAAAATGCATTGGATGATTTTTTCCCCCAAATTCATGCCTTGGCCGAATGTGTTGCTACTTGGAGTGGATTGAAATTTTTGTGTTTAAGATCATTGGATGACTTAGAACGTGTACGGGACGTAGATTAATAATTCAATCGGATTGAAAAACAAATCGACACAAAAAAACTCACCTTGGCCGAATACATAGGACATGTGAAGGAGTTGATTTTTGTTAAAATTAATGTTGGACATTTATTTTGAAAAATTGATGATTAATAAATAAATGGGTATTTTGAAATATTTGGTTTAATACATTAATCTTGGTATTACACTTTAATTAATTGGACTTAATGTTTGGAATATTAAAATTTAATTAATGGGCTTTAATAATTTAATTGGGCCTTATGGGCTTAAAATTGGTTTTATGGCACTTAAGGGTGATTCCTCATTTGGGCTTGGTAATTGGGTTTGACCCACATTGACCAAAGCCCAAGCCTTAATAAATCAATTCTAAGTCCATTTGACTTGAATTAAATTCAACATTGGATGTTAGTTGGGCTTTGAGGCCCAATAAGATTAGATTTAGAATCTAAGTCTTTAAAGCACATTAAAAGTGTAAACATTTAATTTGGAATTAAATAATTGAATTAGTATTGAATACGAATTAAATTAGATTTAATTAGTAGTAGTTCGATATAATTCGCGAATTCGTACCCTATGTACTTATTCTCAATCGAGTTGGACTCGCGCAAAATCAAACCGTTGTTTGAACATTGGATGATCACTTAAATAAAGACTAATTAATTGGATTAGATTGGTTGTAAAAGCATGTCTTGTTTGAATATATATGTATGTGATGAATGAATAGTGTATATCGGATGGATATTAGAAGGGAAGGGTAATTTTAGAAAATTATTGTAAATTTGGAATTTATAAATTGGACCTGCGTGTCCAGCCTTATCTCTTTATCTCTTTGTATTCTCTTCTCACCTAATTCCCCTCAATGTAAATGAGGTTTCTCTTATTGTATTATGTAATTGGGTAGTAGTAGAATAGTGCTAGCGGGGAGAGGAAAGGGAGTGATTTGTTCTAGGAACAAGTTGTTTATATATCATCCGCATATCACTATTAATCTACTTTACGCGCTTTATGATGTTTTAGAAGCATGCTTAAGGGTGTATGATGATGAGACCTAACAAAGAAATAAATTGGTTGCCAATTACACGAAAATCCCTCAATTTATATTAAGCGAATATCCTTCCATTGAATGGTTTTGTTCAAGATCCGAAGTTGGCATTGGTTTGTTTTTGACCAAAGTCAAGACCTTTGTCAATCAAGGATGTACTTGAATCATGAGAGTTTTGTTGCATATCGGTGTCTTGTCCAAATCGTGATTTTTATTGGCCAAAGTCAAGATCACTTTTTGTCCAACGACATTGATTACGAAACTTTCCTCGTCAATGGGTCCCGCTTAACTGGAATCATTAGGTTTGTTTTTGGCCAAAACCATGGCCTAATTGATTCGGAGGATAGGGTTAGGAAAATGTAATGGTTACATTGGCATTATACATATGTTTCGGACTTGGATGTCCACCTAACCGGATCTAGGAATTGGATGAGATCCAATTGATCATGGAGATCTACCTAAGTTAAATAGCATACAATTTTTATTGGCCAAAGTCAAGGTTGTGTGTTATTTAACGGGATCCTAGCCCACTAGGAAATTCGATTTCCCGAGTTCTCTACAGAGGGTTAGAAACTTGAAGAAAATAGTGGGAGGCTATTATTGAATTTGCAATTTCGTTCAGATACTTAGCCTTACGCGTCTTTCAAAATTATTTCGTCAATATTTTAAATAATTAGTTGGACTAATATATTGTTATTTTACTTGTAACAGTTTGACTGTACCCATAACATCGTTGACTTTATAGTTGGACTATAGTTGTCAAGATGATAGGCAAAGGTAATATCCGTGACACATAATCATGGGCGATAATGTCTTCAAAGGGACAAACTTTGCCGACTGGGAAATGAACCTCAAGATAGTGCTTGGGGCTGAGAGGATACTGTATACTATTCAGAGACCTCTCCCGCCTGAACCACTGAGCCACTGGAGCTAGAGTTATGGAAGACTCATAGTGACGATTGTGACCAAGCTCAGTCAGTTATGCTAGCTGCAATGACCCAGCATTTCAGACGTCAGTACAGGGAATTGGATCCCTATAACATGATGGCAAGATTGCGTGATCTTCACCGCACCCATAAGCGGATGAAGAGGTACGAGCTAGTAAGGAAACTCTTCCGCTCTCGGATGACAGACGGCGCATCAGTTGAGGCCACGGGACTCAAATGATCGCTGACAATTGATGAGTTAGCCAATATGGGCATTGTCTTGGAGGCAGAGCTGACGATTGATATGATATTACAATCGCTGCCCGATACTTGGAAACAAAATCATCAACTACAAGTTGATGGATACAGATGACACTCTTGGAGAGCTATTATCCGTATTGAAGGAGTCCGAAAGGGAACTCCTTAAGGGGAGCAGCGCGAGGCGCATTATGCATCGACCTCTCATGCGCCAAAGGCTCGGCCCATGGAAATTGGAGGTGCGAGGAAGAGGAAGTTCAAAAGAAGGGCAAAGGCAAGTTGACAGTGGCTTCTAGGAAGCCAAAGGACAAATCTCGCGACATCTGCTTAACTGCGGCAAGAGGGGTCACTGGAAACGTGACTGCCAAATAAGCATTGTGCAGAAGGAGGATATCAAGGCTGGCAAGGCTATCGCCTATGGTATGTTGTATTGAGATAAATATGAATACTTCTAGTTTTAAAAATTGGATTTTTGATTCTGGTTGTGGTGCTCATATTTGTACTGATGTGCAGATCT